>JAWNMR010000503.1:0-25897 GCA_035043845.1 Drosophila picticornis
TTCTGCCACACCGTTTTATTGTGGAGTGTCCACCACCATCAATTGCCCGTCGATTCTGTTGTTTTTCAAATAACCGTTAAACGTTGTGTTTACATATTCGCGCTCGTTGTCGCTGCGAATACGTTCTTGCGCTCGGCTTTCTGTTGATCCTGGAATTGGCTGCACGTGGCTTATTCAACATACACGTCTTGCGCCGCACCCGTTGCAACAGTCAACATTTTCCATTCCTCGCACCATTTTACTTCAGGTGACCACAACTGTTATGCCACAACTCGCCGTTTGACTTATCACCAGCATAACATCTGTTACTGATGATTTTCAAACGTATACAGACTTCCTACTCGTTTGGCCTCGAGTATACATTCGCCGCCTTTAGACACTCTTGCATTTGTTGCGTCAAAATACACAGTGCACTTCCTTGCTACAGCTTGACCCACATCAAAGAAATGCCTGTCAACTTTGGAACATACATTACGTTACCTAAGACCAATGTACACAAATTCGTTTTTAACTTAACTTCGCCTCTGCCTTCTGCTTTTAAGAAGCCAGCCTCCGACAAAACCGATCGTTTCGGTGTGCGCCTCAAAATTTAAAATCATGTGTTTATCACAACACGTAAGACTTGTTGCTCCACTGTCCAAACACCAGCTGAATTTATCTAAAACTGCTGGTATCCAGTGTGTTCAGTTAAGCTGCAATTCTGCTGTCCGCTCTTTATTTCATAAATTTAGGCAATTATTTTCCGACAATTCGCCTTAATATGCCCTCTTTTACCACAGTTGGAACGGCAACATTTTTCAGTTTCTTCTTTGTAGTGACCTTCGCACTAGCGCTTTGACTCTGTCTAACTGTAAAGACCTGCGCGACATTGCTGTGCTTTTCTGCGCTATCTTTCATGTCGCCGTCGCCAGGCAGACTGTCGAGTTTCTATGCGACAACGAAATTCTCATAAAGATCTGGAAGACTGAAGTGCAAAATAATGACATCGTCAACTATTGCTCTTCCAACTTCGGCAAACTGATCGACGATTTCATTAAATGCGATCAAATAGTTAGCCATGCTTGGCCTTTTCGCGTGAATTGAGCAACTTTTTGTACAGCGAGACAATGCCTTATGATCCAGCGCACTCTAGTTAATATTATCGCCAACATCAGACTCCAGTAAGTCTCCCAACGTAACTTCCCATAGATCCGCATGCATCAATACGCTTCACATTAGTATGTTCCAAGAATTATAATTCTTTTCTTCAAGCTTCTCAATTTGTTACAACGCACACATTATTCTATTTCTGTGACTCAATTTACATTTACATACACGCTATTGCCGATTCTATCTTTTAACACATCCGAGTTCGTAATTCTGGATATCGGGTCACTAAACTCTAACCAATCTTAACAGGACACGTGATCGTGGCCCATATCGTGTTGGTACGAATCAGGCAATGCCTGATTAAGATGCTGTTAGCTAACAGTATTGATATTCATCAATAAGGGACTTAACATATATATGGATGCACGGTTGCATTGAATGTAAATTAACATAATTTTCAACACCCTTCCACAATGCAACCATGCTTACGAAATATCAATTCAAATTTAACTTATTCCTTAATTCACTATGTTTCTTGGTGAACATGTCTGCTACCAAGACATTTGAAGGAACATACTTAAAGATAATATGACCCTCATTTACAGCTTCACGAACAAAATGATCTCTTATTTATATGTGCTTAGTTCTACCATGACGTATAGGGCTCCTTGTCAAATGTTGTGCACTCAGGTTGTCTCCGTACAATACCGTCTGGGTAGTTTCAGTGCCACAACCGACTTCGACAATCACACTTTCATAAGATTCATCCGCACTACTTTGATCAGTAGTATCTGAGCGAAATGTCTTCCCCGTCACCATCCTCTTCGTCAACTTGCTGAATTCGATGCCCTACATATGACATCAAATTTTACCGCTTCGCCTTTTGCATGCTCCAAGCAGCTGACCTCGTCAGACCGAATATTTCGTTTGTGGAACACTGTTTTGGATTCTGCATCGTAGAGGCGATAGCCTTTCGCTTGCATTGGGTAACCGACAATGCGGTATTCTTTTTACTTGGGTTTAAACTTGACCTTGTGATGACCCTTGTTCAGTGCCACTGAAACGGAACCAAACATTTTAAGATGGCTTATCTTTGGTTTCTTACCACTCCACGCTTTCATTGGTGTCATCTCGATCAGTGACTTTGTGACTACATGATTGCGTAAATACACCCCTGTGTTTACTGCCTCAGCCCACAGTGACTGATGCAATCCTGACTGCCCCAATAAGCATCTATCATAATAATACGTGTACGATTAGCTCGTTCTGCCACAACGTTTTATTGTGGAGTATCCGCCACCGTCAATTGCCGGTCAATTCCATTATTTTTTAAATAATCGTTGAACATTGTGTTTACATATTCGCGCCCATTGTCGCTGCGAATACGTTCTTGCGCACGGCTTTCTGTTGATCCTGAAATTGGCTGCACGTGAACCTTATTCAACATACACGTCGTGCACTGCACCCGTTGCAACACGACAACATTTGCCATCCCTCGCACCAACACCGTATTTGCCATTTCACGTACGCTGTTATGCCACAACTTGCCGTTTGACTTATCAGCATCATAACCTCTGTTACTATGATTTTCAAATGTATACAGACTTCTTACTCGTTTGGCCTCTTGCATTTGTTGCACCAAAATATACAATGCACATCCTTGCTACAGCTTGACCCACATCCAAGAAAATGCCTGTCAACTTTGGAACATACATTACGTTACCTAAGACCAGAGTACACAAATTCGTTTTTAATTTGACTTTGCGTCTTCCTTGTACTTTCGGTGTGCGCCTCAAAATTTGAAATCTTGTGTTTACCACAACACATATGACTTGTTGCTCTACTGTCCAAACACCAGCTGAATTTAATAAAACTGCTGGTAACCAATATGTTCATTAAGCTGCAATTCTGCTGTCCGCTCTTTATTTCATAATTTTACACAATTTTTTTCCGATAATTAGCCTTACTATGCCCTCTTTCTCCAGAGTTTGAACGGGCAACATTTTTCAGTTTCTTCTTTGTAGTGACCTTCGCACTAGCGCTATGACTCTGTCTAACTGCAAAAACTTGCGCGATATTGCTGTGCTTTTCTGCGCTATCTTTCCTGTCGCCGTCGCCTGAAAGACTGTCGCGTGTCTCTATGGCGACAACGAAATTCTCATAAAGACCTAGAAGACTGGAAAGCAAGATAATGACCTTGAGCTCGTCAACCAATGCTATTTCAACTCCGGCAAGGTGATCCACGATTTCATTAAATGTGATCAAATAGTTAGCCATCCTTTGCCCCTCCGCCTTGCGTGAATTGAGCAACTTTAACGAAATGCACAAAAATTCGCAATGATTTGTCATCAATGAACATAACGAAATACTTAGAGCCGCCAAGAGACTTTGGTTAGAAAGTACCACGCACATCAGTGTGCACTAATTCCAGAAGTTTTTGCCCTAGGCTTTCTGTTGATCTTGGAAAAGGCTGCTCGTGAAACGTATTGAACATTGCAACACATCAACATTTTCCATTCCGTGCACCAGCACCGTGTTTTTTATTTCACGCAAACTATCATAATTCAGGTGACCACAGCTGGTTTGCCGCAACTCGCCGTCTGTCTTAACAGCAGCATAACATATTTGGATGCATGTTAGTATGACTTTCAAAGTATACAGACTTCCTACTCGTTTGGCCTCGAGTATACATTCGCCGCCTTTAGACACTTGTATTTGTTGCATCAAAATATACAATGCACTTCCTTGCCACAGCTTGACCCACATCCAAGAAAATGCCTGTCAACTTTGGAACATACATACATTCTACATACGTTACGTAAGACCAGTGTACACAAATTCGTTTTTAATTTAACTTCGCCTCTGCTTTCTGCTTTTAAGAAGCCAGTTTCCGACAAAACCGATCGTTTCGGAGTGCGCTACAAAATTTGAAATCTTGTGTTTATCACAACACATATGACTTGTTACTCCACTGTCCAAACACCAGCTGAACTTATTAAAAAAGCTGGTATCCAGTGTGTTCAGTAAGCTGTCTTCAGTCTGCTGTCCTCTCTTTATTTCATAATTTTAGGCAATTATTTTCCGACAATTTTCCTTAATATGCCCTATTTCACAACAGTTGGAACGGGCAACAATTTTCATTTTCTTCTTTGTAGTGACCTTCTCACCAGCGCTTTGACTCTGTCTAAATATAAAGACCTGAGCGACATTGCTGTGCTTTTCTGCGCTATCTTTCTTGTCGCCGTCGCCAGGAAGACTGTCGCGTGACTCTATGGCGACAACGAAATTCTCATAAAGATCTGGAAGACTGAAGTGCAAAATAATGACCTTGAGCTCGTCAACTTTTGCTATTCCAACTCCGGCAAGCTGATCCACGATTTCAATAAATGTGATTAAATAGCTAGCCATGCTTTACCCCTCCGCCATGCGTGGATTGAGCAACTTTTTGTATAGCGAGACTTTACGAACCGGCCCGCTTGGCTGATGAACTTCGCGCAACTAAGTCCATTGCTCTTGCGACGTTATGCAATTCTTGATGTATCCCAACTGCGATGCCTTAACACTCAGCGTGAACGTAACCAATGCCTTATGATCCAGCGCACTGTAGTTAATATTATCGCCAACATCAGACTCCAGTAAATCTTCTAACGTAACTTCCCATAGATCCGCATGCACTAAAACGCTTCGCGTCTGTATGCTCCAAGATACCATAATGTATAGGATACTTTGCCGATTGTTGTGCACTCAGGTTGTCTCCGTACAATACCGTCTGGGTAGTTTCAGTGCCACAACCGACTTCGACAATCACACTTTCATAAGATTCATCCGCACTACTTTGATCAGTAGTATCTGAGCGAAATGTCTTCCCCGTCACCATCCTCTTCGTCAACTTGCTGAATTCGATGCCCTACATATGACATCAAATTTTACCGCTTCGCCTTTTGCATGCTCCAAGCAGCTGACCTCGTCAGACCGAATATTTCGTTTGTGGAACACTGTTTTGGATTCTGCATCGTAGAGGCGATAGCCTTTCGCTTGCATTGGGTAACCGACAATGCGGTATTCTTTTTACTTGGGTTTAAACTTGACCTTGTGATGACCCTTGTTCAGTGCCACTGAAACGGAACCAAACATTTTAAGATGGCTTATCTTTGGTTTCTTACCACTCCACGCTTTCATTGGTGTCATCTCGATCAGTGACTTTGTGACTACATGATTGCGTAAATACACCCCTGTGTTTACTGCCTCAGCCCACAGTGACTGATGCAATCCTGACTGCCCCAATAAGCATCTGTCATAATAATACGTGTACGATTAGCTCGTTCTGCCACAACGTTTTATTGTGGAGTATCCGCCACCGTCAATTGCCGGTCAATTCCATTATTTTTTAAATAATCGTTGAACATTGTGTTTACATATTCGCGCCCATTGTCGCTGCGAATACGTTCTTGCGCACGGCTTTCTGTTGATCCTGAAATTGGCTGCACGTGAACCTTATTCAACATACACGTCGTGCACTGCACCCGTTGCAACACGACAACATTTGCCATCCCTCGCACCAACACCGTATTTGCCATTTCACGTACGCTGTTATGCCACAACTTGCCGTTTGACTTATCAGCATCATAACCTCTGTTACTATGATTTTCAAATGTATACAGACTTCTTACTCGTTTGGCCTCTTGCATTTGTTGCACCAAAATATACAATGCACATCCTTGCTACAGCTTGACCCACATCCAAGAAAATGCCTGTCAACTTTGGAACATACATTACGTTACCTAAGACCAGAGTACACAAATTCGTTTTTAATTTGACTTTGCGTCTTCCTTGTACTTTCGGTGTGCGCCTCAAAATTTGAAATCTTGTGTTTACCACAACACATATGACTTGTTGCTCTACTGTCCAAACACCAGCTGAATTTAATAAAACTGCTGGTAACCAATATGTTCATTAAGCTGCAATTCTGCTGTCCGCTCTTTATTTCATAATTTTACACAATTTTTTTCCGATAATTAGCCTTACTATGCCCTCTTTCTCCAGAGTTTGAACGGGCAACATTTTTCAGTTTCTTCTTTGTAGTGACCTTCGCACTAGCGCTATGACTCTGTCTAACTGCAAAAACTTGCGCGATATTGCTGTGCTTTTCTGCGCTATCTTTCCTGTCGCCGTCGCCTGAAAGACTGTCGCGTGTCTCTATGGCGACAACGAAATTCTCATAAAGACCTAGAAGACTGGAAAGCAAGATAATGACCTTGAGCTCGTCAACCAATGCTATTTCAACTCCGGCAAGGTGATCCACGATTTCATTAAATGTGATCAAATAGTTAGCCATCCTTTGCCCCTCCGCCTTGCGTGAATTGAGCAACTTTAACGAAATGCACAAAAATTCGCAATGATTTGTCATCAATGAACATAACGAAATACTTAGAGCCGCCAAGAGACTTTGGTTAGAAAGTACCACGCACATCAGTGTGCACTAATTCCAGAAGTTTTTGCCCTAGGCTTTCTGTTGATCTTGGAAAAGGCTGCTCGTGAAACGTATTGAACATTGCAACACATCAACATTTTCCATTCCGTGCACCAGCACCGTGTTTTTTATTTCACGCAAACTATCATAATTCAGGTGACCACAGCTGGTTTGCCGCAACTCGCCGTCTGTCTTAACAGCAGCATAACATATTTGGATGCATGTTAGTATGACTTTCAAAGTATACAGACTTCCTACTCGTTTGGCCTCGAGTATACATTCGCCGCCTTTAGACACTTGTATTTGTTGCATCAAAATATACAATGCACTTCCTTGCCACAGCTTGACCCACATCCAAGAAAATGCCTGTCAACTTTGGAACATACATACATTCTACATACGTTACGTAAGACCAGTGTACACAAATTCGTTTTTAATTTAACTTCGCCTCTGCTTTCTGCTTTTAAGAAGCCAGTTTCCGACAAAACCGATCGTTTCGGAGTGCGCTACAAAATTTGAAATCTTGTGTTTATCACAACACATATGACTTGTTACTCCACTGTCCAAACACCAGCTGAACTTATTAAAAAAGCTGGTATCCAGTGTGTTCAGTAAGCTGTCTTCAGTCTGCTGTCCTCTCTTTATTTCATAATTTTAGGCAATTATTTTCCGACAATTTTCCTTAATATGCCCTATTTCACAACAGTTGGAACGGGCAACAATTTTCATTTTCTTCTTTGTAGTGACCTTCTCACCAGCGCTTTGACTCTGTCTAAATATAAAGACCTGAGCGACATTGCTGTGCTTTTCTGCGCTATCTTTCTTGTCGCCGTCGCCAGGAAGACTGTCGCGTGACTCTATGGCGACAACGAAATTCTCATAAAGATCTGGAAGACTGAAGTGCAAAATAATGACCTTGAGCTCGTCAACTTTTGCTATTCCAACTCCGGCAAGCTGATCCACGATTTCAATAAATGTGATTAAATAGCTAGCCATGCTTTACCCCTCCGCCATGCGTGGATTGAGCAACTTTTTGTATAGCGAGACTTTACGAACCGGCCCGCTTGGCTGATGAACTTCGCGCAACTAAGTCCATTGCTCTTGCGACGTTATGCAATTCTTGATGTATCCCAACTGCGATGCCTTAACACTCAGCGTGAACGTAACCAATGCCTTATGATCCAGCGCACTGTAGTTAATATTATCGCCAACATCAGACTCCAGTAAATCTTCTAACGTAACTTCCCATAGATCCGCATGCACTAAAACGCTTCGCGTCTGTATGCTCCAAGATACCATAATGTATAGGATACTTTGCCGATTGTTGTGCACTCAGGTTGTCTCCGTACAATACCGTCTGGGTAGTTTCAGTGCCACAACCGACTTCGACAATCACACTTTCATAAGATTCATCCGCACTACTTTGATCAGTAGTATCTGAGCGAAATGTCTTCCCCGTCACCATCCTCTTCGTCAACTTGCTGAATTCGATGCCCTACATATGACATCAAATTTTACCGCTTCGCCTTTTGCATGCTCCAAGCAGCTGACCTCGTCAGACCGAATATTTCGTTTGTGGAACACTGTTTTGGATTCTGCATCGTAGAGGCGATAGCCTTTCGCTTGCATTGGGTAACCGACAATGCGGTATTCTTTTTACTTGGGTTTAAACTTGACCTTGTGATGACCCTTGTTCAGTGCCACTGAAACGGAACCAAACATTTTAAGATGGCTTATCTTTGGTTTCTTACCACTCCACGCTTTCATTGGTGTCATCTCGATCAGTGACTTTGTGACTACATGATTGCGTAAATACACCCCTGTGTTTACTGCCTCAGCCCACAGTGACTGATGCAATCCTGACTGCCCCAATAAGCATCTGTCATAATAATACGTGTACGATTAGCTCGTTCTGCCACAACGTTTTATTGTGGAGTATCCGCCACCGTCAATTGCCGGTCAATTCCATTATTTTTTAAATAATCGTTGAACATTGTGTTTACATATTCGCGCCCATTGTCGCTGCGAATACGTTCTTGCGCACGGCTTTCTGTTGATCCTGAAATTGGCTGCACGTGAACCTTATTCAACATACACGTCGTGCACTGCACCCGTTGCAACACGACAACATTTGCCATCCCTCGCACCAACACCGTATTTGCCATTTCACGTACGCTGTTATGCCACAACTTGCCGTTTGACTTATCAGCATCATAACCTCTGTTACTATGATTTTCAAATGTATACAGACTTCTTACTCGTTTGGCCTCTTGCATTTGTTGCACCAAAATATACAATGCACATCCTTGCTACAGCTTGACCCACATCCAAGAAAATGCCTGTCAACTTTGGAACATACATTACGTTACCTAAGACCAGAGTACACAAATTCGTTTTTAATTTGACTTTGCGTCTTCCTTGTACTTTCGGTGTGCGCCTCAAAATTTGAAATCTTGTGTTTACCACAACACATATGACTTGTTGCTCTACTGTCCAAACACCAGCTGAATTTATTAAAACTGCTGGTAACCAATATGTTCATTAAGCTGCAATTCTGCTGTCCGCTCTTTATTTCATAATTTTACACAATTTTTTTCCGATAATTAGCCTTACTATGCCCTCTTTCTCCAGAGTTTGAACGGGCAACATTTTTCAGTTTCTTCTTTGTAGTGACCTTCGCACTAGCGCTATGACTCTGTCTAACTGCAAAAACTTGCGCGACATTGCTGTGCTTTTCTGCGCTATCTTTCCTGTCGCCGTCGCCTGAAAGACTGTCGCGTGTCTCTATGGCGACAACGAAATTCTCATAAAGACCTAGAAGACTGGAAAGCAAGATAATGACCTTGAGCTCGTCAACCAATGCTATTTCAACTCCGGCAAGGTGATCCACGATTTCATTAAATGTGATCAAATAGTTAGCCATCCTTTGCCCCTCCGCCTTGCGTGAATTGAGCAACTTTAACGAAATGCACAAAAATTCGCAATGATTTGTCATCAATGAACATAACGAAATACTTAGAGCCGCCAAGAGACTTTGGTTAGAAAGTACCACGCACATCAGTGTGCACTAATTCCAGAAGTTTTTGCCCTAGGCTTTCTGTTGATCTTGGAAAAGGCTGCTCGTGAAACGTATTGAACATTGCAACACATCAACATTTTCCATTCCGTGCACCAGCACCGTGTTTTTTATTTCACGCAAACTATCATAATTCAGGTGACCACAGCTGGTTTGCCGCAACTCGCCGTCTGTCTTAACAGCAGCATAACATATTTGGATGCATGTTAGTATGACTTTCAAAGTATACAGACTTCCTACTCGTTTGGCCTCGAGTATACATTCGCCGCCTTTAGACACTTGTATTTGTTGCATCAAAATATACAATGCACTTCCTTGCCACAGCTTGACCCACATCCAAGAAAATGCCTGTCAACTTTGGAACATACATACATTCTACATACGTTACGTAAGACCAGTGTACACAAATTCGTTTTTAATTTAACTTCGCCTCTGCTTTCTGCTTTTAAGAAGCCAGTTTCCGACAAAACCGATCGTTTCGGAGTGCGCTACAAAATTTGAAATCTTGTGTTTATCACAACACATATGACTTGTTACTCCACTGTCCAAACACCAGCTGAACTTATTAAAAAAGCTGGTATCCAGTGTGTTCAGTAAGCTGTCTTCAGTCTGCTGTCCTCTCTTTATTTCATAATTTTAGGCAATTATTTTCCGACAATTTTCCTTAATATGCCCTATTTCACAACAGTTGGAACGGGCAACAATTTTCATTTTCTTCTTTGTAGTGACCTTCTCACCAGCGCTTTGACTCTGTCTAAATATAAAGACCTGAGCGACATTGCTGTGCTTTTCTGCGCTATCTTTCTTGTCGCCGTCGCCAGGAAGACTGTCGCGTGACTCTATGGCGACAACGAAATTCTCATAAAGATCTGGAAGACTGAAGTGCAAAATAATGACCTTGAGCTCGTCAACTTTTGCTATTCCAACTCCGGCAAGCTGATCCACGATTTCAATAAATGTGATTAAATAGCTAGCCATGCTTTACCCCTCCGCCATGCGTGGATTGAGCAACTTTTTGTATAGCGAGACTTTACGAACCGGCCCGCTTGGCTGATGAACTTCGCGCAACTAAGTCCATTGCTCTTGCGACGTTATGCAATTCTTGATGTATCCCAACTGCGATGCCTTAACACTCAGCGTGAACGTAACCAATGCCTTATGATCCAGCGCACTGTAGTTAATATTATCGCCAACATCAGACTCCAGTAAATCTTCTAACGTAACTTCCCATAGATCCGCATGCACTAAAACGCTTCGCGTCTGTATGCTCCAAGATACCATAATGTATAGGATACTTTGCCGATTGTTGTGCACTCAGGTTGTCTCCGTACAATACCGTCTGGGTAGTTTCAGTGCCACAACCGACTTCGACAATCACACTTTCATAAGATTCATCCGCACTACTTTGATCAGTAGTATCTGAGCGAAATGTCTTCCCCGTCACCATCCTCTTCGTCAACTTGCTGAATTCGATGCCCTACATATGACATCAAATTTTACCGCTTCGCCTTTTGCATGCTCCAAGCAGCTGACCTCGTCAGACCGAATATTTCGTTTGTGGAACACTGTTTTGGATTCTGCATCGTAGAGGCGATAGCCTTTCGCTTGCATTGGGTAACCGACAATGCGGTATTCTTTTTACTTGGGTTTAAACTTGACCTTGTAGATGACCCTTGTTCAGTGCCACTGAAACGGAACCAAACATTTTAAGATGGCTTATCTTTGGTTTCTTACCACTCCACGCTTTCATTGGTGTCATCTCGATCAGTGACTTTGTGACTACATGATTGCGTAAATACACCCCTGTGTTTACTGCCTCAGCCCACAGTGACTGATGCAATCCTGACTGCCCCAATAAGCATCTGTCATAATAATACGTGTACGATTAGCTCGTTCTGCCACAACGTTTTATTGTGGAGTATCCGCCACCGTCAATTGCCGGTCAATTCCATTATTTTTTAAATAATCGTTGAACATTGTGTTTACATATTCGCGCCCATTGTCGCTGCGAATACGTTCTTGCGCACGGCTTTCTGTTGATCCTGAAATTGGCTGCACGTGAACCTTATTCAACATACACGTCGTGCACTGCACCCGTTGCAACACGACAACATTTGCCATCCCTCGCACCAACACCGTATTTGCCATTTCACGTACGCTGTTATGCCACAACTTGCCGTTTGACTTATCAGCATCATAACCTCTGTTACTATGATTTTCAAATGTATACAGACTTCTTACTCGTTTGGCCTCTTGCATTTGTTGCACCAAAATATACAATGCACATCCTTGCTACAGCTTGACCCACATCCAAGAAAATGCCTGTCAACTTTGGAACATACATTACGTTACCTAAGACCAGAGTACACAAATTCGTTTTTAATTTGACTTTGCGTCTTCCTTGTACTTTCGGTGTGCGCCTCAAAATTTGAAATCTTGTGTTTACCACAACACATATGACTTGTTGCTCTACTGTCCAAACACCAGCTGAATTTAATAAAACTGCTGGTAACCAATATGTTCATTAAGCTGCAATTCTGCTGTCCGCTCTTTATTTCATAATTTTACACAATTTTTTTCCGATAATTAGCCTTACTATGCCCTCTTTCTCCAGAGTTTGAACGGGCAACATTTTTCAGTTTCTTCTTTGTAGTGACCTTCGCACTAGCGCTATGACTCTGTCTAACTGCAAAAACTTGCGCGATATTGCTGTGCTTTTCTGCGCTATCTTTCCTGTCGCCGTCGCCTGAAAGACTGTCGCGTGTCTCTATGGCGACAACGAAATTCTCATAAAGACCTAGAAGACTGGAAAGCAAGATAATGACCTTGAGCTCGTCAACCAATGCTATTTCAACTCCGGCAAGGTGATCCACGATTTCATTAAATGTGATCAAATAGTTAGCCATCCTTTGCCCCTCCGCCTTGCGTGAATTGAGCAACTTTAACGAAATGCACAAAAATTCGCAATGATTTGTCATCAATGAACATAACGAAATACTTAGAGCCGCCAAGAGACTTTGGTTAGAAAGTACCACGCACATCAGTGTGCACTAATTCCAGAAGTTTTTGCCCTAGGCTTTCTGTTGATCTTGGAAAAGGCTGCTCGTGAAACGTATTGAACATTGCAACACATCAACATTTTCCATTCCGTGCACCAGCACCGTGTTTTTATTTCACGCAAACTATCATAATTCAGGTGACCACAGCTGGTTGCCGCAACTCGCCGTCTGTCTTAACAGCAGCATAACATATTTGGATGCATGTTAGTATGACTTTCAAAGTATACAGACTTCCTACTCGTTTGGCCTCGAGTATACATTCGCCGCCTTTAGACACTTTATTTTTGCATCAAAATATACAATGCACTTCCTTGCCACAGCTTGACCCACATCCAAGAAAATGCCTGTCAACTTTGGAACATACATACATTCTACATACGTTACGTAAGACCAGTGTACACAAATTCGTTTTTAATTTAACTTCGCCTCTGCTTTCTGCTTTTAAGAAGCCAGTTTCCGACAAAACCGATCGTTTCGGAGTGCGCTACAAAATTTGAAATCTTGTGTTTATCACAACACATATGACTTGTTACTCCACTGTCCAAACACCAGCTGAACTTATTAAAAAAGCTGGTATCCAGTGTGTTCAGTAAGCTGTCTTCAGTCTGCTGTCCTCTCTTTATTTCATAATTTTAGGCAATTATTTTCCGACAATTTTCCTTAATATGCCCTATTTCACAACAGTTGGAACGGGCAACAATTTTCATTTTCTTCTTTGTAGTGACCTTCTCACCAGCGCTTTGACTCTGTCTAAATATAAAGACCTGAGCGACATTGCTGTGCTTTTCTGCGCTATCTTTCTTGTCGCCGTCGCCAGGAAGACTGTCGCGTGACTCTATGGCGACAACGAAATTCTCATAAAGATCTGGAAGACTGAAGTGCAAAATAATGACCTTGAGCTCGTCAACTTTTGCTATTCCAACTCCGGCAAGCTGATCCACGATTTCAATAAATGTGATTAAATAGCTAGCCATGCTTTACCCCTCCGCCATGCGTGGATTGAGCAACTTTTTGTATAGCGAGACTTTACGAACCGGCCCGCTTGGCTGATGAACTTCGCGCAACTAAGTCCATTGCTCTTGCGACGTTATGCAATTCTTGATGTATCCCAACTGCGATGCCTTAACACTCAGCGTGAACGTAACCAATGCCTTATGATCCAGCGCACTGTAGTTAATATTATCGCCAACATCAGACTCCAGTAAATCTTCTAACGTAACTTCCCATAGATCCGCATGCACTAAAACGCTTCGCGTCTGTATGCTCCAAGATACCATAATGTATAGGATACTTTGCCGATTGTTGTGCACTCAGGTTGTCTCCGTACAATACCGTCTGGGTAGTTTCAGTGCCACAACCGACTTCGACAATCACACTTTCATAAGATTCATCCGCACTACTTTGATCAGTAGTATCTGAGCGAAATGTCTTCCCCGTCACCATCCTCTTCGTCAACTTGCTGAATTCGATGCCCTACATATGACATCAAATTTTACCGCTTCGCCTTTTGCATGCTCCAAGCAGCTGACCTCGTCAGACCGAATATTTCGTTTGTGGAACACTGTTTTGGATTCTGCATCGTAGAGGCGATAGCCTTTCGCTTGCATTGGGTAACCGACAATGCGGTATTCTTTTTACTTGGGTTTAAACTTGACCTTGTAATGACCCTTGTTCAGTGCCACTGAAACGGAACCAAACATTTTAAGATGGCTTATCTTTGGTTTCTTACCACTCCACGCTTTCATTGGTGTCATCTCGATCAGTGACTTTGTGACTACATGATTGCGTAAATACACCCCTGTGTTTACTGCCTCAGCCCACAGTGACTGATGCAATCCTGACTGCCCCAATAAGCATCTGTCATAATAATACGTGTACGATTAGCTCGTTCTGCCACAACGTTTTATTGTGGAGTATCCGCCACCGTCAATTGCCGGTCAATTCCATTATTTTTTAAATAATCGTTGAACATTGTGTTTACATATTCGCGCCCATTGTCGCTGCGAATACGTTCTTGCGCACGGCTTTCTGTTGATCCTGAAATTGGCTGCACGTGAACCTTATTCAACATACACGTCGTGCACTGCACCCGTTGCAACACGACAACATTTGCCATCCCTCGCACCAACACCGTATTTGCCATTTCACGTACGCTGTTATGCCACAACTTGCCGTTTGACTTATCAGCATCATAACCTCTGTTACTATGATTTTCAAATGTATACAGACTTCTTACTCGTTTGGCCTCTTGCATTTGTTGCACCAAAATATACAATGCACTTCCTTGCTACAGCTTGACCCACATCCAAGAAAATGCCTGTCAACTTTGGCACATACATTACGTTAGCTAAGACCAGTGTACACAAATTCGTTTCCATTTAATTTCGACTTTGCTGCTCTTCAGCGTCTGTCAAACAGATCATTTCGGTGTGCGCCTCAAAATTTGAAATCTTGTGTTTACCACAACACATATGACTTGTTGCTCTACTGTCCAAACACCAGCTGAATTTATTAAAACTGCTGGTAACCAATATGTTCATTAAGCTGTCATATTCTGCTGTCCGCTCTTTATTTCATAATTCTTAGACAATTTTTTTCCGATAATTAGCCTTAATATGCCCTCTTTCTCCAGAGTTTGAACGGGCAACATTTTTCAGTTTCTTCTTTGTAGTGACCTTCGCACTAGCGCTATGACTCTGTCTAACTGCAAAAACTTGCGCGACATTGCTGTGCTTTTCTGCGCTATCTTTCCTGTCGCCGTCGCCTGAAAGACTGTCGCGTGTCTCTATGGCGACAACGAAATTCTCATAAAGATCTAGAAGACTGGAAATGCAAGATAATGACCTTGAGCTCGTCAACCAATGCTATTTCAACTCCGGCAAGGTGATCCACGATTTCATTAAATGTGATCAAATAGTTAGCCATCCTTTGCCCCTCCGCCTTGCGTGAATTGAGCAACTTTAACGAAATGCACAAAAATTCGCAATGATTTGTCATCAATGAACATAACGAAATACTTAGAGCCGCCAAGAGACTTTGGTTAGAAAGTACCACGCACATCAGTGTGCACTAATTCCAGAAGTTTTTGCCCTAGGCTTTCTGTTGATCTTGGAAAAGGCTGCTCGTGAAACGTATTGAACATTGCAACACATCAACATTTTCCATTCCGTGCACCAGCACCGTTTTATTATGCAAGCTATCACTACCACCGTCAATTGCCGGTCAAGCTAACATATTGATCTTATGACACAACTTCCTACTCGTTTGACCTCGAGTAAACATTCGCGCCTTTAAACACTCTTACACTTTTTGCATTAAAATTTACAATGCACTTCCTTGCTACGGCTTGACCCACAGACAAGCAAATACCTGTCAACTTTGGCACATACATTACGTTAGCTAAGACCAGTGTACACAAATTCGTTTTTAATTTAACTTCGCCTCTGCTTTCTGCTTTTAAGAAGCCAGCTTCCGACAAAACCGATCATTTCGGTGTGCGCCTCAAAATTTGAAATCTTGTGTTTATCACAACACATATGACTTGTTGCTCCACTGTCCAAACACCAGCTGAACTTATTAAAACTGCTGGTATCCAGTGTGTTCAGTTAGCTGCAATTCTGCTGTCCGCTCTTTATTTCATAATTTTAGGCAATTATTTTCCGACAATTCGCCTTAATATGCCCTCTTTCACAACAGTTGGAACGGGCAACATTTTTCAGTTTCTTCTTTGTAGTGACCTTCGCACTAGCGCTTTGACTCTGTCTAACTGTAAAGACCTGCGCGACATTGCTGTGCTTTTCTGCGCTATCTTTCCTGTCGCCGTCGCCAGGAAGACTGTCGCGTGTCTCTATGGCGACAACGAAATTCTCATAAAGATCTGGAAGACTGAAGTGCAAAATAATGACCTTGAGCTCGTCAACTATTGCTATTCCAACTCCGGCAAGCTGATCCACGATTTCATTAAATGCGATCAAATAGTTAGCCATGCTTTGCCCCTCCGCCATGCGTGAATTGAGCAACTTTTTGTATAGCGAGACAATGCCTTATGATCCAGCGCACTCTAGTTAATATTATCGCCAACATCAGACTCCAGTAAGTCTCTCAACGTAACTTCCCATAGATCCGCATGCATCAATACGCTTCACATTTGTATGTTCCAAGAATCATAATTCTTTTCTTCAAGCTTCTCAATTTGTTACAACGCACACATTATTCTGATTTCTGTGACTCAATTTACATTTACATACACGCTATTGCCGATTTTATCTTTTAACACTTTAACCAATCTTAACAGTACACGTGATCGTGGCCCATATCGTGTTTGTGCAAAGTTTCCCCGCGTCAGGCAATGCCTGATTAAGAAAATAAAACGAAATACCACCACCGTTATGTACTCAACCAAAGTTTATTCAAGACTTTCGGGTGCTGTTAGTTATCAGTATTGATATTCATCAATGAGGAACTTGACATATATATGGATGTACGGTTGCATTGAATGTAAATTAACATTATTTTTAACACCCTTGCACAATGCAACCATGCTTACCAAATATCAATTCAAATTTAACATGTTCCTTAGTTCACCATGTTTACTTTTAGACAAGTTCTTGGTGAACATGTCTGCTACCAAGACATTTGAAGAAACATACTTGAAGACAACATGACCCTCATTTACAGCTTCACGAACGAATGATGTCTTATTTCTATGTGGTTAGTTCTACCATGATGTAAAGGGTACTTTGCCGATCGTTGTGCACTCAGGTTGATCAGGTTGATCAGTAGCATCTGAGCGAATTGTCTTCGCAGTTGTCATCCTCTTCGTCAAGTTGCTGAATTCGATGCCCTACATTTGGCATCAAATTTTACCGTTTCGCCTTTTGCGTGCTCCAAGCAGCTGACCTCGTCAAAGCCAATATCTCGTTTATCGACCACTGTCTTGGATTCTGAATCGTAGAGCTGATAGCATTTCACTTGCATTGAGTAACCGATCATCCGGTATTCTTTCCCCTTGGGTTTAATCTTGACCTTGTGATGACCGTTGTTCAGTGCCACTGAAACGGAACCAAACATTTTAAGATGGCGTATCATTGGTTTCTTACCACTCCACGCTTTCATTAATGTCATCTCGATCAGTGCCTTTGTGACTGCATGATTTCGTAAATACACCATTGTGCTTATTGTCTCTGCCCACACTGACTGCTCCAATCCTGACTGCTCCAATAAGCATCTAGCCTTCTCCACAAGTGTACGATTAGCTCGTTCTGCCACACCGTTTTATTGTGGAGTGTACGCCACCGTCAATTGCCGGTCAATTCCTTTCTTTTGAAATTGGTTGCACGTGTACCTTTTTCAACATGCACGTCTTGCACGGCACCCGTTGCAACACGTCAACATTTTCCATTCCTCGCACTAGCACCGTATTTATCATTTCACGCAAACTATCATAATTCAGGTGATCAAAGCTGGTTTGCCAGAACTCACCGTCTGTCTTAACAGCAGCCTAACATGTTAGGATGACGGTTGACTTCGATTAAACATTCACCGCCTTTAAACACTCTTGCACTTTTTGCATTAAAATTTACAATGCACTTCCTTGCTACAGCTTGATCCACAGACAAGCAAATACCTGTCAACTTTGGCACATACATTATGTTAGATAAGACCAGTGTACACAAATTCGTTTTCCATTTAACTTCGCCACTGCTTTCTGCTTTTAAGAAGCCAGCGTCCGCCAAACAGATCATTTCGGAATGCGCCTCAAAATTTGAAATCTTTTGTTTATCACAACACATAAGACTTGTTGCTCCACTGTCCAAACACCAGATGAATTTCTTAAAACTGCTGGCATCCAATGTCTTCAGTAAGTTGTCTTCAGTCTGCTGTCCGCTCTGTATTTCATAACTCTTGGCAATTATTTTCCGAAAATTCGCCTTAATATACCCTCTTTCACCACAGTTGTAACAGGCAACATTTTTCAGTTTCTTCTTTGTAGTGACTTTCGCACTAGCGCTTTGACTCTGTCTAACTGTAAAGACCGGCGCGACATTGTAGTGTTTTTTTTTTTTTGTACGCTATCTTTCCTGTCGCCGTCGCCAGGAAGACTGTCGCGTATTTCTATGGCGACAACGAAATTCTCATAAAGATCTGGAAGACTGAAGTGCAAAATAATGACCTCGTCAACTATTGCTCTTCCGTCTTCGGCATTGAGTATCCGGCCATGCGGTGTTCTTTTCCCTTGGGTTTAAACTTCACCTTGTGATGACCCTTGTGGAGTGCCACTGAAACGGAACCAAACATTTTAAGATGGCTTATCATTGGTTTCTTACCACTCCACGCTTTCATTGGTGTCATCTCGATCAGTGCCTTTGTGACTACATGATTGCGTAAATACACCGTTGTGCTTACTGCCTCTGCCCACAGTGACTGATCCAATCCTGACTGCACCAATTAGCATCTAGCCATCTCCACAAGTGTACGATTAGCTCGTTCTGCCACATCGTTTTATTGTGGAGTGTACGCCACCGCCCATTGCCGGTCAATTCCATTGTTTTTCAAATAATCGTTTAACGTGTTGTTAACATATTCATCTCTCCTGTTTGACTCTCCACCAGATTTTTGTAAACCACGAACTTGTGAAAGACCTCGTCCTTTCCTTTAACGAAATGCACAAAACAGAACGAAATACTTAGAGCCGCCAAGCTACTGTGCTTCGAAAGTACCACTCACATCAGTTTGCACTAGTTCCAGAAGTTTTTCCCCCTGGCTTTGTGTTGATCTTGTAAATGGCTGCACGTGAACCGTATTGAACATTGCGACACATCAACATTTTCTATTGCTCGCACTAGCACCGTATTTGTCATTTCACGCATATCATAATTCAGGTGACCACAGCTGGTTTGCCGCAACTCGCCGTCTGTCTTAACAGCAGCGTAACACGTTAGGATGCATGTTAGGATGACTTTCAAACGTATACAGATTTCATACTCCTCGACCTCCTTTGACCTCGAGCTCTGCTTTCTACTTTCAAGAAGCCAGCGTCAGCCAAACAGATCATTTCTGTATACGCCTAAAAATTTGAAATTTTTTGTTTATTACAACACATATGACTTGTTGCTCCACTGTCCAAACAACAGCTGAATTTATTAAAACTGCTGGCATCCAATCTTTTGAGTAAGCTGTAACTCTGCTGTCCTTATTTCATACAACTTGGCAATTATTTTGAGACAAATTCCCCTTAATATGCTATCTTTCACAACAGTTGGAACGGGTAACATTTTTCAGTTTCTTCTTTGTAGTGACCTTCGCACTGGCGCTTTGACTCTTTCTAACTGTAACGACCTGCGCGACATTGTTGTGCTTTTCTGCGCTATCTTTCCTGTCGCCGTCGCCTGGAAGACTGTCACGTGTCTCTATGACATGACATCGTCAACTATAGCTCTTTTATCTTCGGCAAGCTGATCCACGATTTCATTAAATGCGATCAAATAGTTAGCCACGCTTTGCCCCTCCGCCGTGCGTGAATTGAGCAACTTTTTGTACAACGAGACAATGCCTTATGATCCATCGCACTCTAGTTAATATTATCGCCAACATCAGACTCCAGTAAGTCTCTTCAACGTAACTTCCCACTCGCACTCTTCGCACTCTAGTTAATATTATCGCCAACATCAGACTCCAGTAAGTCTCTCAACGTAACTTCCCATAGATCCGCATGCATCAATACGTTTCGCATCTGTATGTTCCAAGAATCATAATTCTTTTCTTCAAGCTTCTCAATTTGTTACAACGCACACATTGTTCTATTTCTGTGACTCAATTTACATTTACATACACGCTATTGCCGATTTTATCTTTTTACACATCCGAGTTCGTAATTCTGGATATCGAGTCAATAAACTTTAACCAATCTTAGCAGGACACGTGATCGGGGCCCATATCCTGTTGGTGCGAAGTTTCCCCGCGTCAGGCAATGCCTGATTTAGAAAATAAAACGAAATACCACCACCGTTATGTACTCAACCAAAGTTTATTCAAGACTTTCGAGATGCTGTTAGTTAACAGTATTGATATTCATCAATGAGGGACTTGACATATATATGGATGTACGGTTGCATTGATTGTAAATTAACATAATTTTCAACGCCCTTCCACAATGCAACCATGCTTGCAAAATATCAATTCAAATTTAATATGTTTTTTAATTCACCATTTTTACTTTAAGACAAGTTCTTGGTGAACATGTCTGCTACCAAGACATTTGAAGGAACATACTTGAAGACAATATGACCCTCATTTACAGCTTCATAAACAAAATGATATCTTACTTGTAGGTGCTTAGTTCTACCATGATGTATAGGGTTCCTTGTTAAATGTTGTGCACTTAAGTTGTCTCCGTATAATACCGTCTGGGTATTTCAGTGCCACAACCGCCTCCGATAATCACACTTTTTAAAGATTCATCCGCACGACTTTGATCAGTAGTATCTGAGCGAAATGTCTTCCCCATCATCATCCTCTTTGTCAACTTGCTAAATTCGATGCTCTACATTTGACATCAAATTTTACCTCTTCGCCTTTGGCGTGCTAAAAGCAGTTGACCTCGTCAGAGCGAATATCTTGTTTGTCGCACACTGTCTTGGATTCTGCATTGTAGAGGCGATAGCCTTTCGCTTGCATTGAGTAACCGACAATGCGGTATTCTTTCGCCTTGGGTTTAAAGTTAACCTTGTGGTGACCCTTGTTCAGTGCCACTGAAACGGAACCAAAAATTTTAAGATGGTGTATCAGTGGTTTCTTACCACTCCACGCTTTCATTGGTGTCATCTCGATAAGTGCCTTTGTGACTGCATGATTGCGTAAATACACCGTTGTGCTTTCTGCCTCTGCCCACAGTGACGGATCCAATCCAGACTGCACCAATAAACATCTAGCCATCTCCACAAGCGTACGATTAGCTCGTTCTGCCACGCCGTTTTATTGTGGAGTGTACGCCACCGCCAGTTGCCCGTCAATTCCATTGTTTTTCAAATAATCGTTTAACGTGTTGTTAACATATTCATCTCTCCTGTTTGACTCTCCACCAGATTTTTGTAATCCACGAACTTGTGAAAGAACTCGTCATTTCCTTTAACGAAATGCACAAAAATTCGCATTATTTGTCATCAATGAACAGAACGGAATACGTAGAGCCGCCAAGGTACTTTCGTTCGAAAGTACCACACACTTCAGTGTGCACCAGTTCCAGAAGTTTTTGTCCTAGGCTTTCTGTTGATCTTGGAAATGGCTGCACGTGAACCGTATTGAACATTGCAACACATCAGCATATTCCATTCCTTGCACCAGCACCGTGTTTGTCATTTTACGCAAGCTATTATAATTCAGGTGACCACAGCTGGTTTGCCGCAACTCGCCGTCTGTCTTAACAGCAGCATAACACGTTAGGATGCATGTTAGGATGACTTTCAAACGTATACAGATTTCGTACTTGTTTGACCTTTAGTAAACATTCGCCGCCTTTAAACACTCTTACACTTCTTGCATTAAAATTCACAATGCACTTCCTTGCTACGGATTGACCCACGGACAAGCAAATACCTGTTAAGTTTGACATTACGTTAGTAAAGACCAGTGTACACAAATTCGATTTCCATTTGAATTCGCCTCTGCTTTCTGCTTTCAAGAAGCCAGCGTCCGCCAAGCAGATCATTTCGTTATGCGCCTCAAAATTTGAAATCTTTTGTTTATCACAACACATATGACTGTCCAAACACCAGCTGAATTTACTAAAACTACTGGTATCCAGTGTGTTCAGTTAGCTGCAATTCTGCTGTCCGCTCTTTATTTCATAATTCTTGGCAATTATTTTCCAACAATTCGCCTTAATATACCCTCTTTCACAACAGTTGTAACGGGTAACATTTTTCAGTTTCTTCTTTGCAGTGATCTTCGCACTGGCGCCTTGACTGTGTCTAACTGTAAAGACCTGCGCGACATTGCTGTGCTTTTCTGCGCTATCTTTCTTGTCGCCTTCGCCAGGAAGACTGTCGCGTGTCTCTATGGAGACAAAAAAATTCTCATAAAGATCTAGAAGACTGAAGTGCAAAATAATGACCTTGAGCTCGTCAACTTTTGCTATTCCAACTACGGAAAGCTGATCCACGATTTCAATAAATGTGATTAAATAGCTAGCCATGCTTTACCCCTCCGCCATGCGTGGATTGAGCAACATTTTGTATAGCGAGACTTTACGAACCGGCCCGCTTGGCTGATGACTCCGCGCAACTAAGTCCATTGCTCTTGCGACGTTATGCAATTCTTGATGTATCCCAATGCGATGCCTTAACATTCAGCGTGATCGTAACCAATGCATATGATGCAGCGCACTCTAGTTAATATTATCGCCAACATCAGACTCCAGTAAGTCTCCCAACGTAACTTCGCATTGATCGGCATGCACCAATACGCTTTGCATCTGCATGCTCCTAGATGCCATGATGTATAGGATACTTTGCCGATTGTTGTGCACTCAGGATGTCTCCGTACAACACCGTCTGGGTAGTTTCAGTGCAACAACCGACTTCGATAATCACACTTTCAAAAGATTCATCCGCACTACTTTGATCAGTAGTATCTGAGCGAAATGTCTTTCCCGTCATCATTCTCTTCGTCAACTTGCTGAATTCGATGCCCTACATTTGACATCAAATTTTACCGCTTCTCCTTTTGCGTGCTCCAAGCAGCTGACCACGTCAGATCGAATATCTCGTTTGTCTAACACTGTCTTGGATTTTGCATCGTAGAGGCGATAGTCTTTCGCTTGCATTGAGTATCCGACAATGCGGTACTCTTTCCCCTTGGGTTTAAACTTCACCTTGTGATGACACTTGTTCAATGCCACTGCAACGGAACCGAAAAATTTTACCTTATTCAACTTACACGTCTTGCACGGCACCCGTTGCAACACATCAACATTTTCCATTCCTCGCACCAACACTGTGTTTGCCATTTCACGCAAACTATCATAATTCAGGTGACAACAGCTGTTATGCCACAACTCGCCGTTTGACTTATCAGCAGCATAACCTCTGTTACCATGATTTTCAAACGTATACAGACTTCCTACTCGTTTGGCCTCGAGTATACATTCGCCGCCTTTAGACACTCTTGCATTTGTTGCATCAAAATATACAATACATTTCCGTGCTACAGCTTGTCCCACTGACAAGCAACTACCTGTTAACTTTGGCACATACATTACGTTACCTAAGACCAGTGTACACAAATTCGTTTTTAAGAAGCCAGCCTCCGACAAAACCGATCGTTTCGGTGGGCGCCTCAAAATTTGAAATCTTGTGTTTATCACAACACATGTGACTTGTTGCTCCACTGTCCAAACACCAACTGAATTTATTAAAACTGCAGGTATCCAGTGCGTTTAGTTAGCTGCAATTCTCCTGTACGCTCTTTATTTCATAATTTTAGGCAATTATTTTCCGACAATTCGCCTTAAAATGCCCTCTTACACAACACTTGTAACGGGCAACATTTTTCAGTTTCTTCTTTGTAGTGACCTTCGCACTAGATGTTTGCCTCTGTCTAACTGTAAAGATCTTCGCGACATTGCTGTGCTTTTCTGCGCTATCTTTCCTGTCGTCATCGCCAGGAAGACTGTCGCGTGTCTCCATGGCGACAACGCAATTCTCATAAAGATCTGCAAGACTAAAGTGCAAAATAATGACATCGTCAATTATTGGTCTTCCAACTTCGGCAAGCTGATTCACGATTTCATTAAATTCAAATAGTTAGCCATGCTTTGCCCCTCCGCCATGCGTGAATTGAGCAACCTTTTGTACAGCGAGACAATGCCTTATGATCCAGCGCACTCTAGTTAATATTATCGCCAACATCAGAATCCAGTAAGTCTCCCAACGTAACCAACAATGCAAACATGCTTACGAAATATATATTTAAATTTAACATGTTCCTTAATTCACTATGGTTTTTTTTGAACAAGTTCTTGGTGAACATGTCTGCTATCATGACATTTGAGTGAACATATTTGAAGACAACAACATCCTCATTTACAGCTTCACTAACCAAATGATATCTTACATCTATGTGCTGAGTTCTACCATGACGTATAGGGTTCCTTGTCAAATGTTGTGCACTCAAGTTGACTCCGTACAACACCGTCTTGGTAGTTTCAGTGCCACAACCGACTTCGATAATCACACTTTTAAAAGATTCATTCGCACTACTTTGATCAGTAGCATCTGAGCGAAATGTCTTCCCCGTCATAATTTTCTTCGTAAAATTGCTCAATTCGATGCTCTACATTTGACATATTCGCCTTTTGCGAAATCCAAGCAGCTGACCTCGTCAAAGCGAATATCTCGTTTGTCGAACACTGTCTTGGATTCTGTATCGTCGAGCCGATAGCCTCTCGCTTGCATTGAGTATCCGGCCATGCGGTATTCTTTTCCCTTGGGTTTAAACTTCACCTTGTAATGACTCTTGTGGAGTGCCACTGAAACGGAACCAAAAATTTTACGATGGCTTATCATTGGTTTCTTACCACTCGATCAGTGCCTTTGTATCGCTTGACTGCATGATTGCGTAAATACACCACTGTGTTTACTGCCTCTGCCCATAGTAACTGATCCAATCCTGACTGCTCCAATAAGCATCTAGCCATCTCCACATGTGTACGATTAGCTCGTTCTGCCACACCGTTTCATTGTGGAATGTCCTCCACCGACGGTCAATTCCATTGTTTTCAAATAATCGTTTCATTGTGTTTACATATTCTTGCGCTCGGCTTTCGTTTGATTCTGAAATTGGCTGCACGTGTACCTTTTCTCAACAGGCACGTCTTGCACGGCACCCGTTGCAACACATCAACATTTTCCATTTCTCGCACCAGCACCGTGTTTGCCATTTCACGCAAACTATCACAATTCAAATTATCAGCACTATAACATCTGTTACTATGATTTTCAACCGTGTACAGATTTCCTACTCGTTTGGCATCGAGTATACATTCGCCGCCTTTAGACACTCTTGCATTTGTTGCATCCAAATTTACAATGCACTTCCATGTTACAGTTTGACACACATACAAGAAAATGCCTGTCAACTTTGGCAAATACATTACGTTACCTAAGACGAGTGTACACAAATTTGTTTCTGATTTAACTTCGCATC
>JAWNMR010000508.1:0-42700 GCA_035043845.1 Drosophila picticornis
CTTCACGAATAATCTATCATAACGTACGCGCTATCCTTTGAAATAAAATTCTTTTTGTTCCATATATGGAGCGCAATAACCTTTACGTCGAATAATCTTAAATGTGACATGGTTGTCTTTTTACAGGTCCACATCTCATACGCCGTCTTGCTAATCAAAGCTTTTGTCAGATAGGCATTGCGCAGATAGGCAGCAGTCTATACTACCTCTCCTCAAAGGACCCTTTTCACAAAATAATCACGTCCATCTCACCCAGCGTGCTAAGAATTTTTAAAGAATAAACTGTTTTCAGTAGTGTTGTGCACAGATTATAATAACAATTCTCTCTTTAAATACAACTATCAAGGGGGCAACTAGTTGACAGCGAAGGTCGGGACTCTCTGATATCCAGCTGTTTTGGGAGAATGTGGTTTCATGTTCAACGGCTCTATTACATAATTTTTAATTATTATTGTGTCTCAGTTGAATTAAATATTAAATGCTTAACTTCGAAATGCACAAAAAAAAAAAAAAAAACAGAACGAAAGCAGTTACTATTAAGAAGAGGTATTTTCTAATAAATATTTGACTATCTACTAAAATTAAAGAGGTCTGAGCTGGTGATCGATCCTTTCGTCTATAACCATCCAATGAATCTTTTAATGCGAGTTATGAGAGAAATTTGTATTCCAATAAATCATTTCGTCCGGCCCCCCTCACACAAGATAATTATTCCATCATTTTTAAATCGTTATAAATTCATCATTTTATTTTTAGGATCCTTCATGTTTGTGTTGTTTATTAATGTTACTATAGTTAATGTGTTGTAACCAACGTGGCAAAATGAAGAGTCAAACGCGGTTTCTAATTATGCTCTATCTTTATTATGCCCGAGTGTGTCTTTACTTATTGAAGAATTGAGAGCACAATGCACAAGGAGAACACAATACATGTGCGACCGGAGCTTCGATATTAATCGATATAGCGGTACTCAAGTATTAATCGTTGCCGTGATATTCAAACAGATTTCAACACTCTCTATCAAATATTACATACTTAACTACATATCAAGGTTAATAACAATTCATTTCATTAATACATTTCACATTTTTGTTCCTTTTTGTAAATTCTTACTCAATACATCTGACATCATATTGCTATACATATATTGTGCATACATATTCAATTTCTATCTCGTTGTTAGCATACAACTCTCGAACTTGATGGTACTTAATTTATATGTGTTTGCTACGATTGTGCAACGTTGGATTCTTAGCTAGACATTGTGCGCTTTGATTGTAGCAATATGATAAAATGGATTTAGTTTCTTTAAATCACATCTCAAGTAACAATATTTTAGATACATTGCCTCTTTCGCCTTACTCTGGCTTTATTACTGCTCAAAGATTCCAGACCTTACTTCTTACACTCCCACGAAATCGCGCCTTCTGCTCCAATGAAGACGAATCCACTATACGATTTGCGGTCTGCAGTATCATTTGCCTAATCCGGGTCGATGTAGGCATGTGACGGTTTTCCCATTTTCAACCTGGCAAATCTACAAATTCCCATGTATTATTTGCTTCAATTGCTTGAATTTCTTTCTGTATTGATGCTGACCGTTCTCTACTCACTTTTGAATTAAAAGCATCACCTACACTTGCGCGGATTGACACACCATTTGCTCTTAACATATTAAGAGTACTAAATACCTTCCTGGGACGGCCCGTCGTAACAGTCCTTAACTTTCGTGGACGACCTGGTCCTCGAACTTCATATAATTCGAGTGAATCCACTTCATTGCTTTGCACACAGTCATCGGTCTCGTTACTTTCATTCATATCATTGTCAGACTCAATATCTGCTTCTGGCTGCTTTTCTTTACTGCTGCATTCTACACAGGCTGTTTGAGCCTGCTGATTTGGTAGCACACATTCATAAAATAACGCTTTATCTCTGTTATCTCTTTTGTCCCTCACAGATTCTACAAAATTTTTTTCCAAGAATATAACATCTCTGCTTTCAATCACCTTTACGGATTCTGCACAATACAGGTGATACGTTTTTGCTGTTAATAAATAACCCCTCGCTACCCTTTGGCCTGAACTTCATTTCGTGCCACTTATTGAGTGTAATCATCTTTGAGCCGAATATTCTAAAATGTGACACGGTTGGCTTTCTACCGGTCCACATCTCATAGGGCGTCTTGTCTATCAACGTTTTTGTCTCCGACCTATTGCGCAAATATGCATCAGTCTGTTCTGCCTCTCCCCATTGGGTCTCTTTCGCACCAGAATATATCAACATACTCTCGGCCATCTCAAATAGCGTGCTATTTGCGCATTCAGCAACGCCGTTCTGTTGCGGGGTGTATGGCACCGTCAGGTCACTTTTTATGCCGTTTTCCTATAAGTGGCTGAGTTCTCGAGTCAAGTACTTACGACCGTTATGTCTGTATGCATAAGATTGAATACTTCTTTTACGCGACTCTCAGATGCTCTGGAAACGATACAACGCATATTTTACTTTTCGCGCAAGTTTCGCACACAACTCCTTTCAAGTCTATGATTTTCTTGATCGATTTCACACCGTACACGATCTCATCAGTTGCCATTTTCTTTAAACTTGAAATGTTTGATAGCACAGACAATTATGCCATTTCCATAATTCACTGCAGCTTGCATTTGAGTACATACACTTTTCCATTTCACATCACTCGTAAATGGGTCACTACACTTAATAGTCTGCAGTATTGTCACATTTTGAGTGTCTTTAATTATGGCTCTCTCTCTCTCTCCTCTGTGTCTCTCTTTCTCTCAAACACCACTTTTTTGCCACGTTTTTAAAACATTTAAAGTCTGTTTGCAATTCCTAACGTACAAACCTTTTGATTCGATGCAAAAATTTCCCGAATTTACACACACATTACCAAGCCGTTGGCTCTTAAGAAATTGTCGCACGCGAGAAGAATTTATTCGTGTGCTCTTTAAAGTCAACAACCACGATTTATCACAACACATGTGAGCAGTGGCCACTGTCCAGAGACCACATAGATTTTGTCACTTTACTGTTACTCTGCACATTCGCAAGTAAACCGAACGATCGTTTTGTGTCGTTGTTTTTCTTTTCTTTTCCTTTGTCATTCATTATTTCCTTGCATTGAGCAAAAAAATTACCTTGACGGTCGCATCTGTAACACTTTTCGGGATGCATAGTACCGTTATTTTTATGCGCTTTTTAGATGGGTCTGTTATTTGAGCGAGACACAAACGCCTGCTGTACACTGTTGTCGGCTTCTTCCTGGCTTATTTTTTGTATTTTTGTCAGACAATAACGTCAACTGCTCTCGCATTTCGATCGTGACGATAAAATTCTTAAAACTTTTTCCAAGTCAAAATTGTCAATATGTCTTTAGAAATTTTCATATCAATTTCCTTTAGCTTGTCCACTACATCGGAAAACTCATTTATGTAGTTTTGCACAGGCGAATTCTCTGACAAGCTTAACCGAAGCAATTTTCGAAACAACGTAATTTTCTGGCAGGTCCATGCGCTGATACACACCGGTGAGCTTATCCCAATCTTCTTTTGCCGAAACACTGTTCTTAATGAAACTTATCTGTGACGCCAGCAGCATAACTTGCTAATGCCTTTTTGTCACGCATATCAACGCTCAGCTTTTTCAGTCGAAGTTGCGTTCTCCGATTTCACAATTTTCTGCTTACCAGCACACTTTTCATGGCACCAACCACACCGCATAGTTTTCGCCATCAACATAGCAATGGCATATAATCCTTGTCCACTAATATTTATTATTTTATTATTATAGTACACAGCAATTAAAAATAACAAACACTACTCTTCATGGCCCTGGACCAAAACCTTTTGTAAATAACGTGGCAAAATGATGAGTCAAACGCAGTTTGTAATTATGGATTATCTTAATTATGCGCGAGTGCGCATTTACTTATTGAAGAATTGAGAGCAACTTAAATTAGGAGAATACAATGCAGAAATGAAAACAATTCATGTGTGAGCTGAGCTTCGATATTAATCGATATAGCGATACTTAAGTATTAATCGTTGCCGGATTATTTATTTTCATTCATATTTCAACAATATGTAATATTAATTAGCAGCTTAAAATCGAGCATAAAATTCAAAAGGTGTATTGATATAAAAAAAAATATTAAAAAATGTAATAATTCAATTGATACAATTACATTTTTATATTTTGATATCCATGGAATCTTTTTCGGACACCGTTAGATATAGAGACTTGTAACTTAGAACATTTGAGTGCTGCGTCCACTTGGGGCTGCGAAATTGATAAAATCGATGTTCGCATTTCAATAAAGCCACGTATCTCCCACAAATTTAAGGCTACACTCATTAAATTTAGTTATTGTGTTTTTATTCATAAAAATTTTAAATGACTATACCTTCGGCTGTTTCTGAGTTAGAGCCGTCAAATGAGGTAAGTATACTACTGATAATCTCCTTTAAGAACTTATAAATGTTGATCGATAGGACCTCATGTCTTTCACAATTTTAAACAAAGAGTAACCAAATTAGGAAGATAACTTACTGGTAACCACCTCGAAGGACATTCAGAACACACCCACATCGGCCGCCTCCAGTAACTTCGGCCAAACAAATCTGAAATGCGCATATCTATTATAATTTGAAAGCTAGATTCAATAAATTTTGAAAGACTATTACTGATAACTCCCCTAAGGGAGCGATAAAAAATTGGATAGCTATGCCCACTCAACCTCCCTAAACAGAAACACCTGTTAGTATAAATCAATAAGACCATTTATCTAACACAATTTAAATGTATATTGGTAGTAACACCCTTATTTTGAAAACGGTTATTTAAGAGCTACAGTTACAAAACTTCGAAGAAAGGTTACTAGCTTATATCTACCGAAATTAAAAGGTGAAAGTCTATGGTATTTCTTGGGTACACCTATCCTGTTCGTTCCTACCTTTTATCAGCTGGTATTACGTATCAAAGTGTATCATAGTCGGTTACACCAGTCTGCAACGTTCTCCCTTGCTCTTCCTTTTAAAACTCTTATTTTATTTTTTTAAATTCAGGTTTTCCACAAAAACTTAATACATTATTTAATTATGCAAAAATAAATATGTTTTATCTGATATTTTTGTTGTTGTGATGTTTTAAAAGGGATTTTCTTCTAAAACCTTCATATAGACTTTAATTATTTGACCATTGATTTGTAGTTATGAACTTTTGTATGCACATGCCTTTTAATTATTTTAACTTTTTTCGTATTGGAATATTTTTGTAAAGGATATTTTTAAACTGGTATACTGTGGTGTTTAGTATGTTATATTTTATGACTTTTAAAATGTTGTTTTTATTTTCATTTCATTGGCTTCTATATACTATTATTTATTTTAATGTGCCTTTTTAAGTGCTTTTAATAAAACTTGATTAACAAAATAATTTTTACCTTCTTGCTATGGGTTTCACTGAACAACAAAAAAAAAGTTGTAATGCTATTGCCTATGAGCGCACAACATTTCTTTTACATTTATATATTTTTATCTATATAAATTTAATTATAAATATTTCTCCTCTCTCTTCAATGTTGGGAACTTTTGGTTTGTCGAACTATATTGGCTGTTTTTGTAATATAAAGTTTTTTAACAGAAAATGTTTGCTCTATGATGATCATTATTCAGCCCTTGTTAAAATCTGTTAAATGCGTCAAACACCTCTTTACACTATATACACATACACTTACATACTTATTTATTTCTATATATACATAACTTCTTATTAAAGTTTACATAAAAATAAATAAGCAAATACTTTGAAAAGCAAACAAAATATAAAAATAACGAAAAAATGAATAAATAAACTAAATGAAGCAAATAAATCAACACTTATAGATATTAACATAACTGAATACTTTTGCAAAAAAAAAGGAAATACAATGAAAAAAATAAAATCACATCAGTCAAAAAAAATCTTATTTACTATATGTTTTACATACATATTCTCTTAAGTTCGAATACTGCGGTACATTCAAAACGTGTACTAAAATGCTCTTAATTATTTGATTTAGGCTAATAATATTAAAATGCCCAATGCCCAAAGTTTTTATACGTAGGCATTACGCAGATAGGCAGCAGTCTATACTACCTCTTCTCAAAGGACCCTTTTCACAAAATAATCCCGTCCATCTCACCCAGCGTGCTAAGAATTTGTAAAGTATAAACTGTTTTCAGTAGTGTTGTGCACAGATTATAATAACAATTCTCTCTCTTAATACAATTATCAAGTGGTCAACTAGTTCACAGCGAAGGTCGGGACTCTCTGATATCCAGCTGCTTTGGGAGAATGTGGTTTCATGTTCAACGGCTCTATTACATAATTTTTAATTGTTATTGTGTCTCAGTTGAATTAAATATGAAACACTTAACTTCAAAATGACCAAAAAAAAAAAAAAAAAAAAACAGAACGAAACAGTTACTATTAATAAGAGGTATTTTCTAATAAATATTTGACTATCTACTAAAATTAAAGAGGTCTGAGCTGGTGATCGATCCTTTCGTCTATAACCACCCAATGAATCTTTTAATGCGAGTTTTGAGAGAAATTTGTATTCCAATAAATCATTTCGTCCGGCCCCCCTCACACAAGATAATTATTCCGTCATTTTTAAATCGTTATAAATTCATCATTTTATTTTTAGGATCCTTCATGTTTGTGTTGTTTATTAATGTTACTATAGTTAATGTGTTGTAACCAACGTGGCAAAATGAAGAGTCAAACGCGGTTTCTAATTACGGGTTACTTAACCTAGAAGAATACAATGCACAAAGAGAACACAATACATGTGTGACCGGAGCTTCGCTATCAATCGATATAGCGATACTTAAGTATTAATCGTTGCCGTAATAATCAAACATATTTCAACACTCTCTATCAACTATTACATACGTAACTAGGGTTAATTACAATTCATTTCATTAATACATTTCACAGTTTTGTTCCTTTTTATAAGTTCATATTGCTTGTGCATACATATTCAATTTCTATCTCGTTGTTAGCATACAACTCTCAAACTTGATGTTACTTTATTTATATGTATTTGCTACGATTGTGCAACGTTGGATTCTTAGCTAGACATTGTGCGCTTTGATTGTAGCAATATGATAAAATGGATTTAGTTTCTTTAAATCCCATCTCAAGTAACAAATTTTTGAGATACATTGCTTCTTTCGCACCAGTTGATGCGATATACTCGGCAATAGTACTGCTCAAAGATTCCAGACTTTACTTCTTAGACTCCCACGAAATCGCGCCTTCTGCTCCAATGAAGACGAATCCACTATACGAATTGCGGTCTGCAGTATCATTTGCCTAATCTGGGTCGATGTATGCACGGTTTTCCATTTTCATCGTGGCAAATCTACAAATTCCCAGCTAATCTTTGCTTCAATTGCTTGAATTTCTTTCTGCATTGATGCTGACCGTTCTCTACTCATTTTTGAATTAATAGCATCACCTACACTTGCGCGGATTGGCACATCCTTTGCTCTTAACAAATTAAGAGTACTAAATACCTTCCTGGGACGGCCCGTCGTAACAGTCCTTAACTTTCGTGGACGACCTGGTCCTCGAACTTCATATAATTCGAGTGAATCCACTTCATTGCTTTGCAATATTTGCTTCTGCCTGCTTTTCTTTGCTGCTGCATTCTGCACAGGCTCTTTGAGCCAGCTGATTTGGTAGCACACATTCATAAAATAACGCTTTATCTCTGTTATCTCTGTTGTCCCTCACAGATTCTACAAAATCTTTTTCCAAGAATATAACATCTCTGCTTTCAATCACCTTTACGGATTCTGGACAATACATATGATACATTTTTAACCAATCATTACATACTCGCTACCCTTTGGCCTGAACTTCATTTCGTGCCACTTATTGAGTGTAATCATTTTTGAGCCGAATATTCTAAAATGTGACACGGTTGGCTTTCTACCGGTCCACATCTCATAAGGCGTCTTGTCTATCAACGTTTTTGTCCCCGACCTGTTGCGCATATATGCATCAGTCTGTTCTGTCTCTCCCCATTGCTTCTCTTTCGCACCAGAATATATCAACATACTCTTGGCCATCTCAATTAGCGTGCGATTTGCGCATTCAGCAACGCCGTTCCTTTTGCGGGGTGTACGGCACCGACAGGTCTCTTTTTGTACCATTTTCCATTTCAATCGTAAATGGGTCACTACACTTAATAGTCTGCAGTATTGTCACATTTTGAGTGTCTTTTATTGTGTCTCTCTCTTTCTATATCTCTTTCTCAAACACCACTTTATACCCTTTTGCCACGTATTTTAAAACAGATTTAACAGTGGTGCCACTTTCCAGAGACCACATAGATTTTGTCACTTTACTGTTACTCTGCACATTCGCAAGTAAACCGAACGATCGTTTTGTGTCGTTGTTTTTCTTTTCTTTTCCTTTGTCATTCATTCTTTCCTTGCATCTGTAACACTTTTCGGGATGCATAGTACCGTTATTTTTATGCGCTTTTTAGATGGGTCTGTTATTTGAGCGAGACACAAACGCCTGCTGTACACTGTTGTCGGCTTTTTCCTGGCTTATTTTTTGTTTTTTGTCAGACAATAACGTCAATTGCTCTCTCATTTCGATCGCAAAGATAAATTTCTTACAACTTTTTCCAAGTCAAAATTGTCAAAATGTCTTCAGAAATATTCATATCAATTTCCTTTAGCTTGTCCACTACATCGGAAAACTCATTTATGTAGTTTTGCACAGGCGAATTCTTTGACAAGCTTAACCGAAGTAATTTTCGAAACAACGTAATTTTTTTGCTGATACACACCGGTGAGCTTATCCCAATCTTCTTTTGCCGAAACACTGTTCTTAATGAAACTTATCTGTGACGCCAGCAGCATACTTGCTAATGCCTTTTTGTCACGCATATCAACGCATATCAGATTTTTCAGTTGAAGTTGTTGTTAACAATAACAAACACTACTCTTCATGGCCCTGGACCAAAACCTTTTGTAAATAACGTGGCAAAATGATGAGTCAAACGCAGTTTGTAATTATGGATTATCTTAATTATGCGCGAGTGCGCATTTACTTATTGAAGAATTGAGAGCAACTTAAATTAGGAGAATACAATGCAGAAATGAAAACAATTCATGTGTGAGCTGAGCTTCGATATTAATCGATATAGCGATACTTAAGTATTAATCGTTGCCGGATTATTTATTTTCATTCATATTTCAACAATATGTAATATTAATTAGCAGCTTAAAATCGAGCATAAAATTCAAAAGGTGTATTGATATAAAAAAAAATATTAAAAAATGTAATAATTCAATTGATACAATTACATTTTTATATTTTGATATCCATGGAATCTTTTTCGGACACCGTTAGATATAGAGACTTGTAACTTAGAACATTTGAGTGCTGCGTCCACTTGGGGCTGCGAAATTGATAAAATCGATGTTCGCATTTCAATAAAGCCACGTATCTCCCACAAATTTAAGGCTACACTCATTAAATTTAGTTATTGTGTTTTTATTCATAAAAATTTTAAATGACTATACCTTCGGCTGTTTCTGAGTTAGAGCCGTCAAATGAGGTAAGTATACTACTGATAATCTCCTTTAAGAACTTATAAATGTTGATCGATAGGACCTCATGTCTTTCACAATTTTAAACAAAGAGTAACCAAATTAGGAAGATAACTTACTGGTAACCACCTCGAAGGACATTCAGAACACACCCACATCGGCCGCCTCCAGTAACTTCGGCCAAACAAATCTGAAATGCGCATATCTATTATAATTTGAAAGCTAGATTCAATAAATTTTGAAAGACTATTACTGATAACTCCCCTAAGGGAGCGATAAAAAATTGGATAGCCATGCCCACTCAACCTCCCTAAACAGAAACACCTGTTAGTATAAATCAATAAGACCATTTATCTAACACAATTTAAATGTATATTGGTAGTAACACCCTTATTTTGAAAACGGTTATTTAAGAGCTACAGTTACAAAACTTCGAAGAAAGGTTACTAGCTTATATCTACCGAAATTAAAAGGTGAAAGTCTATGGTATTTCTTGGGTACACCTATCCTGTTTGTTCCTACCTTTTATCAGCTGGTATTACGTATCAAAGTGTATCATAGTCGGTTACACCAGTCTACAACGTTCTCCCTTGCTCTTCCTTTTAAAACTCTTATTTTATTTTTTTAAATTCAGGTTTTCCACAAAAACTTAATACATTATTTAATTATGCAAAAATAAATATGTTTTATCTGATATTTTTGTTGTTGTGATGTTTTAAAAGGGATTTTCTTCTAAAACCTTCATATAGACTTTAATTATTTGACCATTGATTTGTAGTTATGAACTTTTGTATGCACATGCCTTTTAATTATTTTAACTTTTTTCGTATTGGAATATTTTTGTAAAGGATATTTTTAAACTGGTATACTGTGGTGTTTAGTATGTTATATTTTATGACTTTTAAAATGTTGTTTTTATTTTCATTTCATTGGCTTCTATATACTATTATTTATTTTAATGTGCCTTTTTAAGTGCTTTTAATAAAACTTGATTAACAAAATAATTTTTACCTTCTTGCTATGGGTTTCACTGAACAACAAAAAAAAAGTTGTAATGCTATTGCCTATGAGCGCACAACATTTCTTTTACATTTATATATTTTTATCTATATAAATTTAATTATAAATATTTCTCCTCTCTCTTCAATGTTGTTGGGAACTTTTGGTTTGTCGAACTATATTGGCTGTTTTTGTAATATAAAGTTTTTTAACAGAAAATGTTTGCTCTATGATGATCATTATTCAGCCCTTGTTAAAATCTGTTAAATGCGTCAAACACCTCTTTACACTATATACACATACACTTACATACTTATTTATTTCTATATATACATAACTTCTTATTAAAGTTTACATAAAAATAAATAAGCAAATACTTTGAAAAGCAAACAAAATATAAAAATAACGAAAAAATGAATAAATAAACTAAATGAAGCAAATAAATCAACACTTATAGATATTAACATAACTGAATACTTTTGCAAAAAAAAAGGAAATACAATGAAAAAAATAAAATCACATCAGTCAAAAAAAATCTTATTTACTATATGTTTTACATACATATTCTCTTAAGTTCGAATACTGCGGTACTTTCAAAACGTGTACTAAAATGCTCTTAATTATTTGATTTAGGCTAATAATATTAAAATGCCCAATGCCCAAAGTTTTTATACGTAGGCATTACGCAGATAGGCAGCAGTCTATACTACCTCTTCTCAAAGGACCCTTTTCACAAAATAATCCCGTCCATCTCACCCAGCGTGCTAAGAATTTGTAAAGTATAAACTGTTTTCAGTAGTGTTGTGCACAGATTATAATAACAATTCTCTCTCTTAATACAATTATCAAGTGGTCAACTAGTTCACAGCGAAGGTCGGGACTCTCTGATATCCAGCTGCTTTGGGAGAATGTGGTTTCATGTTCAACGGCTCTATTACATAATTTTTAATTGTTATTATGTCTCAGTTGAATTAAATATGAAACACTTAACTTCGAAATGACCAAAAAAAAAAAAAAAAAAAAAAAAACAGAACGAAACAGTTACTATTAATAAGAGGTATTTTCTAATAAATATTTGACTATCTACTAAAATTAAAGAGGTCTGAGCTGGTGATCGATCCTTTCGTCTATAACCACCCAATGAATCTTTTAATGCGAGTTTTGAGAGAAATTTGTATTCCAATAAATCATTTCGTCCGGCCCCCCTCACACAAGATAATTATTCCGTCATTTTTAAATCGTTATAAATTCATCATTTTATTTTTAGGATACTTCATGTTTGTGTTGTTTATTAATGTTACTATAGTTAATGTGTTGTAACCAACGTGGCAAAATGAAGAGTCAAACGCGGTTTCTAATTACGGGTTACTTAACCTAGAAGAATACAATGCACAAAGAGAACACAATACATGTGTGACCGGAGCTTCGCTATCAATCGATATAGCGATACTTAAGTATTAATCGTTGCCGTAATAATCAAACATATTTCAACACTCTCTATCAACTATTACATACGTAACTAGGGTTAATTACAATTCATTTCATTAATACATTTCACAGTTTTGTTCCTTTTTATAAGTTCATATTGCTTGTGCATACATATTCAATTTCTATCTCGTTGTTAGCATACAACTCTCAAACTTGATGTTACTTTATTTATATGTATTTGCTACGATTGTGCAACGTTGGATTCTTAGCTAGACATTGTGCGCTTTGATTGTCGCAATATGATAAAATGGATTTAGTTTCTTTAAATCCCATCTCAAGTAACAAATTTTTGAGATACATTGCTTCTTTCGCACCAGTTGATGCGATATACTCGGCAATAGTACTGCTCAAAGATTCCAGACTTTACTTCTTAGACTCCCACGAAATCGCGCCTTCTGCTCCAATGAAGACGAATCCACTATACGAATTGCGGTCTGCAGTATCATTTGCCTAATCTGGGTCGATGTATGCACGGTTTTCCATTTTCATCGTGGCAAATCTACAAATTCCCAGCTAATCTTTGCTTCAATTGCTTGAATTTCTTTCTGCATTGATGCTGACCGTTCTCTACTCATTTTTGAATTAATAGCATCACCTACACTTGCGCGGATTGGCACATCCTTTGCTCTTAACAAATTAAGAGTACTAAATACCTTCCTGGGACGGCCCGTCGTAACAGTCCTTAACTTTCGTGGACGACCTGGTCCTCGAACTTCATATAATTCGAGTGAATCCACTTCATTGCTTTGCACACAGTCATCGGTCTCGTTACTTTCATTCATATCATTGTTTGACTCAATATTTGCTTCTGCCTGCTTTTCTTTGCTGCTGCATTCTACACAGGCTCTTTGAGCCTGCTGATTTGGTAGCACACATTCATAAAATAACGCTTTATCTCTGTTATCTCTGTTGTCCCTCACAGATTCTACAAAATCTTTTTCCAAGAATATAACATCTCTGCTTTCAATCACCTTTACGGATTCTGGACAATACATATGATACATTTTAAACCAATCATTAAATACTCGCTACCCTTTGGCCTTAACTTCATTTCGTGCCACTTATTGAGTGTAATCATTTTTGAGCCGAATATTCTAAAATGTGACACGGTTGGCTTTCTACCGGTCCACATCTCATAAGGCGTCTTGTCTATCAACGTTTTTGTCCCCGACCTGTTGCGCATATATGCATCAGTCTGTTCTGTCTCTCCCCATTGCTTCTCTTTCGCACCAGAATATATCAACATACTCTTGGCCATCTCAATTAGCGTGCGATTTGCGCATTCTGCAACGCCGTTCCTTTTGCGGGGTGTACGGCACCGACAGGTCTCTTTTTGTACCATTTTCCATTTCAATCGTAAATGGGTCACTACACTTAATAGTCTGCAGTATTGTCACATTTTGAGTGTCTTTTACTGTGTCTCTCTCTTTCTATCTCTCTTTCTCAAACACCACTTTATTCCCCTTTGCCACGTATTTTAAAACAGATTTAACAGTGGTGCCACTGTCCAGAGACCACATAGATTTTGTCACTTTACTGTTACTCTGCACATTTGCAAGTAAACCGAACGGTCGTTTTTTGTCGTTGTTTTTCTTTTCTTTTCCTTTGTCATTAATTCTTTCCTTGCATCTGTAACACTTTTCGGGATGCATAGTACCGTTATTTTTATGCGCTTTTTAGATGGGTCTGTTATTTGAGCGAGACACAAACGCCTGCTGTACACTGTTGTCGGCTTCTTCCTGGCTTATTTTTTGTTTTTTGTCAGACAATAACGTCAACTGCTCTCTCATTTCGATCGCAAAGATACATTTCTTAAAACTTTTTCCAAGTCAAAATTGTCAAAATGTTTTCAAAAATATTCATATCAATTTCCTTTAGCTTGTCCACTACATCGGAAAACTCATTTATGTAGTTTTGCACAGGGGAATTCTTTGACAAGCTTAACCGAAGTAATTTTCGAAACAACGTAATTTTTTTGCTGATACACACCGGTGAGCTTATCCCAATCTTCTTTTGCCGAAACACTGTTCTTAATGAAACTTATCTGTGACGCCAGCAGCATACTTGCTAATGCCTTTTTGTCAAGCATATCAACGCATATCAGATTTTTCAGTTGAAGTTGTTGTTAACAATAACAAACACTACTCTTCATGGCCCTGGACCCGCATTTACTTATTGAAGAATTGAGAGCAACTTAAATTAGGAGAATACAATGCAGAAGTGAAAACAATTCATGTGTGAGCTGAGCTTCGATATTAATCGAGATAGCGATACTTAAGTATTAATCGTTGCCGGATTATTTATTTTCATTCATATTTCAACAAAATGTAATATTAATTAGCAGCTTAAAATCGAGCATAAAATTCAAAAGGTGTATTGATATAAAAAAAATATTAAAAAATTTAATAATTCAATTGATACAATTACATTTTTATATTTTGATATCCATGGAATCTTTTTCGGACACCGTTAGATATAGAGACTTGTAACTTAGAACACATACTGGTCAGACAAAGTGTAAAAATTTGAGTGCTGCGTCCACTTGGGGCTGCGAAATTGATAAAATCGATGTTCGCATTTCAATAAAGCCACGTATCTCCCACAAATTTAAGGCTACACTCATTAAATTTAGTTATTGTGTTTTTATTCATAAAAATTTTAAATGACTATACCTTCGGCTGTTTCTGAGTTAGAGCCGTCAAATGAGGTAAGTATACTACTGATAATCTCCTTTAAGAACTTATAAATGTTGATCGATAGGACCTCATGTCTTTCACAATTTTAAACAAAGAGTAACCAAATTAGGAAGATAACTTACTGGTAACCACCTCGAAGGACATTCAGAACACACCCACATCGGCCGCCTCCAGTAACTTCGGCCAAACAAATCTGAAATGCGCATATCTATTATAATTTGAAAGCTAGATTCAATAAATTTTGAAAGACTATTACTGATAACTCCCCTAAGGGAGCGATAAAAAATTGGATAGCCATGCCCACTCAACCTCCCTAAATAGAAACACCTGTTAGTATAAATCAATAAGACCATTTATCTAACACAATTTAAATGTATATTGGTAGTAACACCCTTATTTTGAAAACGGTTATTTAAGAGCTACAGTTACAAAACTTCGAAGAAAGGTTACTAGCTTATATCTACCGAAATTAAAAGGTGAAAGTGGTATTTCTTGGGTACACCTATCCTGTTCGTTCCTACCTTTTATCAGCTGGTATTACGTATCAAAGTGTATCATAGTCGGTTACACCAGTCTGCAACGTTCTCCCTTGCTCTTCCTTAAAACTCTTATTTTATTTTTTTAAATTCAGGTTTTCCACAAAAACTTAATACATTATTTAATTAGGCAAAAATAAATATGTTTTATCTGATATTTTTGTTGTTGTGATGTTTTAAAAGGGATTTTCTTCTAAAACCTTCATATAGACTTTAATTATTTGACCATTGATTTGTAGTTGTGAACTGTTGTATGCACATGCCTTTTAATTATTTTAATTTTTTTCGTATTGGAATATTTTTGTAAAGGATATTTTTAAACTGGTATACTGTGGTGTTTAGTATGTTATATTTTATGGCTTTTAAAATGTTGTTTTTATTTTCATTTCATTGGCTTCTATATACTATTATTTATTTTAATGTGCCTTTTTAAGTGCTTTTAATAAAACTTGATTAACAAAATAATTTTTACCTTCTTGCTATGGGTTTCACTGAACAACAAAAAAAAAGTTGTAATGCTATTGCCTATGAGCGCACAACATTTCTTTTACATTTATATATTTTTATCTATATAAATTTAATTATAAATATTTCTCCTCTCTCATCAATGTTGTTGCGAACTTTTGGTTTGTCGAACTATATTGGCTGTTTTTGTAATATAAAGTTTTTTAACAGAAAATGTTTGCTCTATGATGTTCATTATTCAGCCCTTGTTAAAATCTGTTAAATGCGTCAAACACCTCTTTACATTATATACACATACACTTACATACTTATTTATTTCTATATATACATAACTTCTTATTAAAGTTTACATAAAAATAAATAAGCAAATACTTTGAAAAGCAAACAAAATATAAAAATAACGAAAAAATGAATAAATAAACTAAATGAAGCAAATAAATCAACACTTATAGATATTAACATAACTGAATACTTTTGCAAAAAAAAAAGGAAATACAATGAAAAAAATAAAATCACATCAGTCAAAAAAAATCTTATTTACTATATGTTTTACATACATATTCTCTTAAGTTCGAATACTGCGGTACATTCAAAACGTGTACTAAAATGCTCTTAATTATTTGATTTAGGCTAATAATATTAAAATGCCCAATGCCCAAAGTTTTTATACGTAGGCATTACGCAGATAGGCAGCAGTCTATACTACCTCTTCTCAAAGGACCCTTTTCACAAAATAATCCCGTCCATCTCACCCAGCGTGCTAAGAATTTGTAAAGTATAAACTGTTTTCAGTAGTGTTGTGCACAGATTATAATAACAATTCTCTCTCTTAATACAATTATCAAGTGGTCAACTAGTTCACAGCGAAGGTCGGGACTCTCTGATATCCAGCTGCTTTGGGAGAATGTGGTTTCATGTTCAACGGCTCTATTACATAATTTTTATTTGTTATTGTGTCTCAGTTGAATTAAATATGAAACACTTAACTTCGAAATGACCAAAAAAAAAAAAAAAAAAAAACAGAACGAAACAGTTACTATTAATAAGAGGTATTTTCTAATAAATATTTGACTATCTACTAAAATTAAAGAGGTCTGAGCTGGTGATCGATCCTTTCGTCTATAACCACCCAATGAATCTTTTAATGCGACTTGTGAGAGAAATTTGTATTCCAATAAATCATTTCGTCCGGCCCCCCTCACACAAGATAATTATTCCATCATTTTTAAATCGTTATAAATTCATCATTTTATTTTTAGGATCCTTCATGTTTGTGTTGTTTATTAATGTTACTATAGTTAATGTGTTGTAACCAACGTGGCAAAATGAAGAGTCAAACGCGGTTTCTAATTACGGGTTACTTAACCTAGAAGAATACAATGCACAAAGAGAACACAATACATGTGTGACCGGAGCTTCGCTATCAATCGATATAGCGATACTTAAGTATTAATCGTTGCCGTAATAATCAAACATATTTCAACACTCTCTATCAACTATTACATACGTAACTAGGGTTAATTACAATTCATTTCATTAATACATTTCACAGTTTTGTTTCTTTTTATAAATTCATATTGCTTGTGAATACATATTCAATTTCTATCTCGTTGTTAGCATACAACTCTCAAACTTGATGTTACTTTATTTATATGTATTTGCTACGATTGTGCAACGTTGGATTCTTAGCTAGACATTGTGCGCTTTGATTGTCGCAATATGATAAAATGGATTTAGTTTCTTTAAATCCCATCTCAAGTAACAAATTTTTGAGATACATTGCTTCTTTCGCACCAGTTGATGCGATATACTCGGCAATAGTACTGCTCAAAGATTCCAGACTTTACTTCTTAGACTCCCACGAAATCGCGCCTTCTGCTCCAATGAAGACGAATCCACTATACGAATTGCGGTCTGCAGTATCATTTGCCTAATCTGGGTCGATGTATGCACGGTTTTCCATTTTCATCGTGGCAAATCTACAAATTCCCAGCTAATCTTTGCTTCAATTGCTTGAATTTCTTTCTGCATTGATGCTGACCGTTCTCTACTCATTTTTGAATTAATAGCATCACCTACACTTGCGCGGATTGGCACATCCTTTGCTCTTAACAAATTAAGAGTACTAAATACCTTCCTGGGACGGCCCGTCGTAACAGTCCTTAACTTTAGTGGACGACCTGGGCCTCGAACTTCATATAATTCGAGTGAATCCACTTCATTGCTTTGCACACAGTCATCGGTCTCGTTACTTTCATTCATATCATTGTCTGACTCAATATTTGCTTCTGCCTGCTTTTCTTTACTGCTGCATTCTACACAGGCTCTTTGAGCCTGCTGATTTGGTAGCACACATTCATAAAATAACGCTTTATCTCTTTTATCTCTGTTGTCCCTCACAGATTCTACAAAATCTTTTTCCAAGAATATAACATCTCTGCTTTCAATCACCTTTACGGATTCTGGACAATACATATGATACATTTTAAACCAATCATTACATACTCGCTACCCTTTGGCCTTAACTTCATTTCGTGCCACTTATTGAGCCGAATATTCTAAAATGTGACACGGTTGGCTTTCTACCGGTCCACATCTCATAAGGCGTCTTGTCTATCAACGTTTTTGTCCCCGACCTGTTGCGCATATATGCATCAGTCTGTTCTGTCTCTCCCCATTGCTTCTCTTTCGCACCAGAATATATCAACATACTCTTTGCCATCTCAATTAGCGTGCGATTTGCGCATTCAGCAACGCCGTTCCTTTTGCGGGGTGTACGGCACCGACAGGTCTCTTTTTGTACCATTTTCCATTTCAATCGTAAATGGGTCACTACACTTAATAGTCTGCAGTATTGTCACATTTTGAGTGTCTTTTATTGTGTCTCTCTCTTTCTATCTCTCTTTCTCAAACACCACTTTATACCCTTTTGCCACGTATTTTAAAACAGATTTAACAGTGGTGCCACTGTCCAGAGACCACATAGATTTTGTCACTTTACTGTTACTCTGCACATTTGCAAGTAAACCGAACGATCGTTTTGTGTCGTTGTTTTTCTTTTCTTTTCCTTTGTCATTCATTCTTTCCTTGCTTCTGTAACACTTTTCGGGATGCATAGTACCGTTATTTTTATGCGCTTTTTAGATGGGTCTGTTATTTGAGCGAGACACAAACGCCTGCTGTACACTGTTGTCGGCTTCTTCCTGGCTTATTTTTTGTTTTTTGTCAGACAATAACGTCAACTGCTCTCTCATTTCGATCGCAAAGATAAATTTCTTAAAACTTTTTCCAAGTCAAAATTGTCAAAATGTCTTCAGAAATATTCATATCAATTTCCTTTAGCTTGTCCACTACATCGGAAAACTCATTTATGTAGTTTTGCACAGGCGAATTCTTTGACAAGCTTAACCGAAGTAATTTTTGCTGATACACACCGGTGAGCTTATCCCAATCTTCTTTTGCCGAAACACTGTTCTTAATGAAACTTATCTGTGACGCCAGCAGCATACTTGCTAATGCCTTTTTGTCACGTATATCAACGCATATCAGATTTTTCAGTTGAAGTTGTTGTTAACAATAACAAACACTACTCTTCATGGCCCTGGACCCAAAACCTTTTGTAAATAACGTGGCAAAATGATGAGTCAAACGCAGTTTGTAATTATGGATTATCTTAATTATGCGCGAGTGCGCATTTACTTATTGAAGAATTGAGAGCAACTTAAATTAGGAGAATACAATGCAGAAATGAAAACAATTCAAATGTGAGCTGAGCTTCGATATTAATCGATATAGCGATACTTAAGTATTAATCGTTGCCGGATTATTTATTTTCATTTATATTTCAACAATATGTAATATTAATTAGCAGCTTAAAATCGAGCATAAAATTAAAAAGGTGTATTGATATAAAAAAAATATTAAAAAATTTAATAATTCAATTGATACAATTACATTTTTATATTTTGATATCCATGGAATCTTTTTCGGACACCGTTAGATATAGAGACTTGTAACTTAGAACACATACTGGTCAGACACAGTGTAAAAATTTGAGTGCTGCGTCCACTTGGGGCTGCGAAATTGATAAAATCGATGTTCGCATTTCAATAAAGCCACGTATCTCCCACAAATTTAAGGCTACACTCATTAAATTTAGTTATTGTGTTTTTATTCATAAAAATTTTAAATGACTATACCTTCGGCTGTTTCTGAGTTAGAGCCGGCAAATGAGGTAAGTGTACTACTGATAATCTCCTTTAAGAACTTATAAATGTTGATCGATAGGACCTCATGTCTTTCACAATTTTAAACAAAGAGTAACCAAATTTGGAAGATAACTTACTGGTAACCACCTCGAAGGACATTCAGAACACACCCACATCGGCCGCCTCCAGTAACTTCGGCCAAACAAATCTGAAATGCGCATATCTATTATAATTTGAAAGCTAGATTCAATAAATTTTGAAAGACTATTACTGATAACTCCCCTAAGGGAGCGATAAAAAATTGGATAGCCTTATTTTGAAAACGGTTATTTAAGAGCTACAGTTACAAAACTTCGAAGAAAGGTTACTAGCTTATATCTACCGAAATTAAAAGGTGAAAGTCTATGGTATTTCTTGGGTACACATATCCTGTTCGTTCCTACCTTTTATCAGCTGGTATTACGTATCAAAGTGTATCATAGTCGGTTACACCAGTCTGCAACGTTCTCCCTTGCTCTTCCTTTTAAAACTCTTATTTAATTTTTTTAAATTCAGGTTTTCCACAAAAACTTAATACATTATTTAATTATGCAAAAATAAATATGTTTTATCTGATATTTTTGTTGTTGTGATGTTTTAAAAGGGATTTTCTTCTAACCTTCATATAGACTTTAATTATTTGACCATTGATTTGTAGTTATGAACTTTTGTATGCACATGCCTTTTAATTATTTTAATTTTTTTCGTATTGGAATATTTTTGTAAAGGATATTTTTAAACTGGTATACTGTGGTGTTTAGTATGTTATATTTTATGGCTTTTAAAATGTTGTTTTTATTTTCAGTTCATTGGCTTCGGTGTACGGCACCGAATTGCGGGGTGTACGGCACCGACAGGTCTCTTTTTGTACCATTTTCCATTTCAACGTAAATGAGTCACTACACTTAATAGTCTGCACTATTGTCACATTTTGAGTGTCTTTTATTGTGTCTCTCTCTTTCTATCTCTCTTTCTCAAACACCACTTTATACCCTTTTGCCACGTATTTTAAAACAGATTTAACAGTGGTGCCACTGTCCAGAGACCACATAGATTTTGTCACTTTACTGTTACTCTGCACATTTGCAAGTAAACCGAACGATCGTTTTGTGTCGTTGTTTTTGTTTTCTTTTCCTTTGTCATTCATTCTTTCCTTGCATCTGTAACACTTTTCGGGATGCATAGTACCGTTATTTTTATGCGCTTTTTAGATGGGTCTGTTATTTGAGCGAGACACAAACGCCTGCTGTACACTGTTGTCGGCTTCTTCCTGGCTTATTTTTTGTTTTTTGTCAGACAATAACGTCAACTGCTCTCGCATTTCGATCGCAAAGATAAATTTCTTAAAACTTTTTCCAAGTCAAAATTGTCAAAATGTCTTCAGAAATGTTCATATCAATTTCCTTTAGCTTTTCCACTACATCGGAAAACTCATTTATGTAGTTTTGCACAGGCGAATTCTTTGACAAGCTTAACCGAAGTAATTTTCGAAACAACGTAATTTTTTTTGCTGATACACACCGGTGAGCTTATCCCAATCTTCTTTTGCCGAAACACTGTTCTTAATGAAACTTATCTGTGACGCCAGCAGCATACTTGCTAATGCCTTTTTGTCACGCATATCAACGCATATCAGATTTTTCAGTTGAAGTTGTTGTTAACAATAACAAACACTACTCTTCATGGCCCTGGACCCAAAACCTTTTGTAAATAACGTGGAAAAATGATGAGTCAAACGCAGTTTGTAATTATGGATTATCTTACTTATGCGCGAGTGCGCATTTACTTATTGAAGAATTGAGAGCAACTTAAATTAGGAGAATACAATGCAGAAGTGAAAACAATTCATGTGTGAGCTGAGCTTCGATATTAATCGAGATAGCGATACTTAAGTATTAATCGTTGCCGGATTATTTATTTTCATTCATATTTCAACAAAATGTAATATTAATTAGCAGCTTAAAATCGAGCATAAGATTCAAAAGGTGTATTGATATAAAAAAAATATTAAAAAATTTAATAATTCAATTGATACAATTACATTTTTATATTTTAATATCCATGGAATCTTTTTCGGACACCGTTAGATATAGAGACTTGTAACTTAGAACACATACTGGTCAGACAAAGTGTAAAAATTTGAGTGCTGCGTCCACTTGGGGCTGCGAAATTGATAAAATCGATGTTCGCATTTCAATAAAGCCACGTATCTCCCACAAATTTAAGGCTACACTCATTAAATTTAGTTATTGTGTTTTTATTCATAAAAATTTTAAATGACTATACCTTCGGCTGTTTCTGAGTTAGAGCCGTCAAATGAGGTAAGTATACTACTGATAATCTCCTTTAAGAACTTATAAATGTTGATCGATAGGACCTCATGTCTTTCACAATTTTAAACAAAGAGTAACCAAATTTGGAAGATAGCTTACTGGTAACCACCTCGAAGGACATTCAGAACACACCCACATCGGCCGCCTCCAGAAACTTCGGCCAAACAAATCTGAAATGCGCATATCTATTATAATTTGAAAGCTAGATTCAATAAATTTTGAAAGACTATTACTGATAACTCCCCTAAGGGAGCGAAAAAAAATTGGATAGCCATGCCCACTCAACCTCCCTAAATAGAAACACCTGTTAGTATAAATCAATAAGACCATTTATCTGACACAATTTAAATGTATATTGGTAATAACACCCTTATTTTGAAAACGGTTATTTAAGAGCTACAGTTACAAAACTTCGAAGAAAGGTTACTAGCTTATATCTACCGAAATTAAAAGGTGAAAGTCTATGGTATTTCTTGGGTACATCTATCCTGTTCGTTCCTACCTTTTATCAGCTGGTATTACGTATCAAAGTGTATCATAGTCGGTTACACCAGTCTACAACGTTCTCCCTTGCTCTTCCTTTTAAAACTCTTATTTAATTTTTTTAAATTCAGGTTTTCCACAAAAACTTAATACATTATTTAATTATGCAAAAATAAATATGTGTTATCTGATATTTTTGTTGTTGTGATGTTTTAAAAGGGATTTTCTTCTAAAACCTTCATATAGACTTTAATTATTTGACCATTGATTTGTAGTTATGAACTTTTGTATGCACATGCCTTTTAATTATTTTAATTTTTTTCGTATTGGAATATTTTTGTAAAGGATATTTTTAAACTGGTATACTGTGGTGTTTAGTATGTTATATTTTATGGCTTTTAAAATGTTGTTTTTATTTTCATTTCATTGGCTTCTATATACTATTATTTATTTTAATGTGCCTTTTTAAGTGCTTTTAATAAAACTTGATTAACAAAATAATTTTTACCTTCTTGCTATGGGTTTCACTGAACAACAAAAAAAAAGTTTGTAATGCTATTGCCTATGAGCGCACAACATTTCTTTTACATTTATATATTTTTATCTATATAAATTTAATTATAAATATTTCTCCTCTCTCTTCAATGTTGTTGCGAACTTTTGGTTTGTCGAACTATATTGGCTGTTTTTGTAATATAAAGATTTTTAACAGAAAATGTTTGCTCTATGATGATCATTATTCAGCCCTTGTTAAAATCTGTTAAATGCGTCAAACACCTCTTTACATTATATACACTTACACTTACATACTTATTTATTTCTATATATACATAACTTCTTATTAAAGTTTACATAAAAATAAATAAGCAAATACTTTGAAAAGCAAACAAAATATAAAAATAACGAAAAAATGAATAAATAAACTAAATGAAGCAAATAAATCAACACTTATAGATATTAACATAACTGAATACTTTTGCAAAAAAAAAGGAAATACAATGAAAAAAATAAAATCACATCAGTCAAAAAAAATCTTATTTACTATATGTTTTACATACATATTCTCTTAAGTTCGAATACTGCGGTACCTTCAAAACGTGTACTAAAATGCTCTTAATTATTTGATTTAGGCTAATAATATTAAAATGCCCAATGCCCAAAGTTTTTATACGTAGGCACCCATCTCACCCAGCGTGCTAAGAATTTGTAAAGTATAAACTGTTTTCAGTAGTGTTGTAACAATTCTCTCTCTTAATACAATTATCAAGTGGTCAACTAGTTCACAGCGAAGGTCGGGACTCTCTGATATCCAGCTGCTTTGGGAGAATGTGGTTTCATGTTCAACGGCTCTATTACATAATTTTTAATTGTTATTGTGTCTCAGTTGAATTAAATATGAAACACTTAACTTCGAAATGACAAAAAAAAAAAAAAAAAAAAAAAAAACAGAACGAAACAGTTACTATTAATAAGAGGTATTTTCTAATAAATATTTGACTATCTACTAAAATTAAAGAGGTCTGAGCTGGTGATCGATCCTTTCGTCTATAACCACCCAATTAATCTTTTAATGCGAGTTATAAGAGAAATTTGTATTCCAATAAATCATTTCGTCCGGCCCCCCTCACACAAGATAATTATTCCATCATTTTTAAATCGTTATAAATTCATCATTTTATTTTTAGGATCCTTCATGTTTGTGTTGTTTATTAATGTTACTATAGTTAATGTGTTGTAACCAACGTGGCAAAATGAAGAGTCAAACTCGGTTTCTAATTACGGGTTACTTAACCTAGAAGAATACAATGCACAAAGAGAACACAATACATGTGTGACCGGAGCTTCGCTATCAATCGATATAGCGATACTTAAGTATTAATCGTTGCCGTAATAATCAAACATATTTCAACACTCTCTATCAACTATTACATACGTAACTAGGGTTAATTACAATTCATTTCATTAATACATTTCACAGTTTTGTTCCTTTTTATAAATTCATATTGCTTGTGAATACATATTCAATTTCTATCTCGTTGTTAGTATACAACTCTCAAACTTGATGTTACTTTAATTATATGTATTTGCTACGATTGTGCAACGTTGGATTCTTAGCTAGACATTGTGCGCTTTGATTGTCGCAATATGATAAAATGGATTTAGTTTCTTTAAATCCCATCTCAAGTAATAAATTTTTGAGATACATTGCTTCTTTCGCACCAGTTGATGCGATATACTCGGCAATAGTACTGCTCAAAGATTCCAGACTTTACTTCTTAGACTCCCACGAAATCGCGCCTTCTGCTCCAATGAAGACGAATCCACTATACGAATTGCGGTCTGCAGTATCATTTGCCTAATCTGGGTCGATGTATGCACGGTTTTCCATTTTCATCGTGGCAAATCTACAAATTCCCAGCTAATCTTTGCTTCAATTGCTTGAATTTCTTTCTGCATTAATGCTGACCGTTCTCTACTCATTTTTGAATTAATAGCATCACCTACACTTGCGCGGATTGGCACATCCTTTGCTCTTAACAAATTAAGAGTACTAAATACCTTCCTGGGACGGCCCGTCGTAACAGTCCTTAACTTTCGTGGACGACCTGGTCCTCGAACTTCATATAATTCGAGTGAATCCACTTCATTGCTTTGCACACAGTCATCGGTCTCGTTACTTTCATTCATATCATTGTCTGACTCAATATTTGCTTCTGCCTGCTTTTCTTTACTGCTGCATTCTACACAGGCTCTTTGAGCCTGCTGATTTGGTAGCACACATTCATAAAATAACGCTTTATCTCTGTTATCTCTGTTGTCCCTCACAGATTCTACAAAATATTTTTCCAAGAATATAACATCTCTGCTTTCAATCACCTTTACGGATTCTGGACAATACATATGATACATTTTAAACCAATCATTACATACTCGCTACCCTTTGGCCTGAACTTCATTTCGTGCCACTTATTGAGTGTAATCATTTTTGAGCCGAATGTTCTAAAATGTGACACGGTTGGCTTTCTACCGGTCCACATCTCATAAGGCGTCTTGTCTATCAACGTTTTTGTCTCCGACCTGTTGCGCATATATGCATCAGTCTGTTCTGTCTCTCCCCATTGCTTCTCTTTCGCACCAGAATATATCAACATACTCTTGGCCATCTCAATTAGCGTGCGATTTGCGCATTCTGCAACGCCGTTCCTTTTGCGGGGTGTACGGCACCGACAGGTCTCTTTTTGTACCATTTTCCATTTCAATCGTAAATGGGTCACTACACTTAATAGTCTGCAGTATTGTCACATTTTGAGTGTCTTTTATTGTGTTTCCTTCTTTCTATCTCTCTTTCTCAAACACCACTTTATACCCTTTTGCCACGTATTTTAAAACAGATTTAACAGTGGTGCCACTGTCCAGAGACCACATAGATTTTGTCACTTTACTGTTACTCTGCACATTTGCAAGTAAACCGAACGATCGTTTTGTGTCATTGTTTTTGTTTTCTTTTCCTTTGTCATTCATTCTTTCCTTGCATCTGTAACACTTTTCGGGATGCATAGTACCGTTATTTTTATGCGCTTTTTAGATGGGTCTGTTATTTGAGCGAGACACAAACGCCTGCTGTACACTGTTGTCGGCTTCTTCCTGGCTTATTTTTTGTTTTTTGTCAGACAATAACGTCAACTGCTCTCGCATTTCGATCGCAAAGATAAATTTCTTAAAACTTTTTCCAAGTCAAAATTGTCAAAATGTCTTCAGAAATGTTCATATCAATTTCCTTTAGCTTTTCCACTACATCGGAAAACTCATTTATGTAGTTTTGCACAGGCGAATTCTTTGACAAGCTTAACCGAAGTAATTTTCGAAACAACGTAATTTTTTTTGCTGATACACACCGGTGAGCTTATCCCAATCTTCTTTTGCCGAAACACTGTTCTTAATGAAACTTATCTGTGACGCCAGCAGCATACTTGCTAATGCCTTTTTGTCACGCATATCAACGCATATCAGATTTTTCAGTTGAAGTTGTTGTTAACAATAACAAACACTACTCTTCATGGCCCTGGACCCAAAACCTTTTGTAAATAACGTGGAAAAATGATGAGTCAAACGCAGTTTGTAATTATGGATTATCTTACTTATGCGCGAGTGCGCATTTACTTATTGAAGAATTGAGAGCAACTTAAATTAGGAGAATACAATGCAGAAGTGAAAACAATTCATGTGTGAGCTGAGCTTCGATATTAATCGAGATAGCGATACTTAAGTATTAATCGTTGCCGGATTATTTATTTTCATTCATATTTCAACAAAATGTAATATTAATTAGCAGCTTAAAATCGAGCATAAGATTCAAAAGGTGTATTGATATAAAAAAAATATTAAAAAATTTAATAATTCAATTGATACAATTACATTTTTATATTTTGATATCCATGGAATCTTTTTCGGACACCGTTAGATATAGAGACTTGTAACTTAGAACACATACTGGTCAGACAAAGTGTAAAAATTTGAGTGCTGCGTCCACTTGGGGCTGCGAAATTGATAAAATCGATGTTCGCATTTCAATAAAGCCACGTATCTCCCACAAATTTAAGGCTACACTCATTAAATTTAGTTATTGTGTTTTTATTCATAAAAATTTTAAATGACTATACCTTCGGCTGTTTCTGAGTTAGAGCCGTCAAATGAGGTAAGTATACTACTGATAATCTCCTTTAAGAACTTATAAATGTTGATCGATAGGACCTCATGTCTTTCACAATTTTAAACAAAGAGTAACCAAATTTGCAAGATAACTTACTGGTAACCACCTCGAAGGACATTCAGAACACACCCACATCGGCCGCCTCCAGAAACTTCGGCCAAACAAATCTGAAATGCGCATATCTATTATAATTTGAAAGCTAGATTCAATAAATTTTGAAAGACTATTACTGATAACTCCCCTAAGGGAGCGAAAAAAAATTGGATAGCCATGCCCACTCAACCTCCCTAAATAGAAACACCTGTTAGTATAAATCAATAAGACCATTTATCTGACACAATTTAAATGTATATTGGTAATAACACCCTTATTTTGAAAACGGTTATTTAAGAGCTACAGTTACAAAACTTCGAAGAAAGGTTACTAGCTTATATCTACCGAAATTAAAAGGTGAAAGTCTATGGTATTTCTTGGGTACATCTATCCTGTTCGTTCCTACCTTTTATCAGCTGGTATTACGTATCAAAGTGTATCATAGTCGGTTACACCAGTCTACAACGTTCTCCCTTGCTCTTCCTTTTAAAACTCTTATTTAATTTTTTTAAATTCAGGTTTTCCACAAAAACTTAATACATTATTTAATTATGCAAAAATAAATATGTGTTATCTGATATTTTTGTTGTTGTGATGTTTTAAAAGGGATTTTCTTCTAAAACCTTCATATAGACTTTAATTATTTGACCATTGATTTGTAGTTATGAACTTTTGTATGCACATGCCTTTTAATTATTTTAATTTTTTTCGTATTGGAATATTTTTGTAAAGGATATTTTTAAACTGGTATACTGTGGTGTTTAGTATGTTATATTTTATGGCTTTTAAAATGTTGTTTTTATTTTCATTTCATTGGCTTCTATATACTATTATTTATTTTAATGTGCCTTTTTAAGTGCTTTTAATAAAACTTGATTAACAAAATAATTTTTACCTTCTTGCTATGGGTTTCACTGAACAACAAAAAAAAAGTTTGTAATGCTATTGCCTATGAGCGCACAACATTTCTTTTACATTTATATATTTTTATCTATATAAATTTAATTATAAATATTTCTCCTCTCTCTTCAATGTTGTTGCGAACTTTTGGTTTGTCGAACTATATTGGCTGTTTTTGTAATATAAAGATTTTTAACAGAAAATGTTTGCTCTATGATGATCATTATTCAGCCCTTGTTAAAATCTGTTAAATGCGTCAAACACCTCTTTACATTATATACACTTACACTTACATACTTATTTATTTCTATATATACATAACTTCTTATTAAAGTTTACATAAAAATAAATAAGCAAATACTTTGAAAAGCAAACAAAATATAAAAATAACGAAAAAATGAATAAATAAACTAAATGAAGCAAATAAATCAACACTTATAGATATTAACATAACTGAATACTTTTGCAAAAAAAAAGGAAATACAATGAAAAAAATAAAATCACATCAGTCAAAAAAAATCTTATTTACTATATGTTTTACATACATATTCTCTTAAGTTCGAATACTGCGGTACCTTCAAAACGTGTACTAAAATGCTCTTAATTATTTGATTTAGGCTAATAATATTAAAATGCCCAATGCCCAAAGTTTTTATACGTAGGCACCCATCTCACCCAGCGTGCTAAGAATTTGTAAAGTATAAACTGTTTTCAGTAGTGTTGTAACAATTCTCTCTCTTAATACAATTATCAAGTGGTCAACTAGTTCACAGCGAAGGTCGGGACTCTCTGATATCCAGCTGCTTTGGGAGAATGTGGTTTCATGTTCAACGGCTCTATTACATAATTTTTAATTGTTATTGTGTCTCAGTTGAATTAAATATGAAACACTTAACTTCGAAATGACAAAAAAAAAAAAAAAAAAAAAAAAAACAGAACGAAACAGTTACTATTAATAAGAGGTATTTTCTAATAAATATTTGACTATCTACTAAAATTAAAGAGGTCTGAGCTGGTGATCGATCCTTTCGTCTATAACCACCCAATTAATCTTTTAATGCGAGTTATAAGAGAAATTTGTATTCCAATAAATCATTTCGTCCGGCCCCCCTCACACAAGATAATTATTCCATCATTTTTAAATCGTTATAAATTCATCATTTTATTTTTAGGATCCTTCATGTTTGTGTTGTTTATTAATGTTACTATAGTTAATGTGTTGTAACCAACGTGGCAAAATGAAGAGTCAAACTCGGTTTCTAATTACGGGTTACTTAACCTAGAAGAATACAATGCACAAAGAGAACACAATACATGTGTGACCGGAGCTTCGCTATCAATCGATATAGCGATACTTAAGTATTAATCGTTGCCGTAATAATCAAACATATTTCAACACTCTCTATCAACTATTACATACGTAACTAGGGTTAATTACAATTCATTTCATTAATACATTTCACAGTTTTGTTCCTTTTTATAAATTCATATTGCTTGTGAATACATATTCAATTTCTATCTCGTTGTTAGTATACAACTCTCAAACTTGATGTTACTTTAATTATATGTATTTGCTACGATTGTGCAACGTTGGATTCTTAGCTAGACATTGTGCGCTTTGATTGTCGCAATATGATAAAATGGATTTAGTTTCTTTAAATCCCATCTCAAGTAATAAATTTTTGAGATACATTGCTTCTTTCGCACCAGTTGATGCGATATACTCGGCAATAGTACTGCTCAAAGATTCCAGACTTTACTTCTTAGACTCCCACGAAATCGCGCCTTCTGCTCCAATGAAGACGAATCCACTATACGAATTGCGGTCTGCAGTATCATTTGCCTAATCTGGGTCGATGTATGCACGGTTTTCCATTTTCATCGTGGCAAATCTACAAATTCCCAGCTAATCTTTGCTTCAATTGCTTGAATTTCTTTCTGCATTAATGCTGACCGTTCTCTACTCATTTTTGAATTAATAGCATCACCTACACTTGCGCGGATTGGCACATCCTTTGCTCTTAACAAATTAAGAGTACTAAATACCTTCCTGGGACGGCCCGTCGTAACAGTCCTTAACTTTCGTGGACGACCTGGTCCTCGAACTTCATATAATTCGAGTGAATCCACTTCATTGCTTTGCACACAGTCATCGGTCTCGTTACTTTCATTCATATCATTGTCTGACTCAATATTTGCTTCTGCCTGCTTTTCTTTACTGCTGCATTCTACACAGGCTCTTTGAGCCTGCTGATTTGGTAGCACACATTCATAAAATAACGCTTTATCTCTGTTATCTCTGTTGTCCCTCACAGATTCTACAAAATATTTTTCCAAGAATATAACATCTCTGCTTTCAATCACCTTTACGGATTCTGGACAATACATATGATACATTTTAAACCAATCATTACATACTCGCTACCCTTTGGCCTGAACTTCATTTCGTGCCACTTATTGAGTGTAATCATTTTTGAGCCGAATGTTCTAAAATGTGACACGGTTGGCTTTCTACCGGTCCACATCTCATAAGGCGTCTTGTCTATCAACGTTTTTGTCTCCGACCTGTTGCGCATATATGCATCAGTCTGTTCTGTCTCTCCCCATTGCTTCTCTTTCGCACCAGAATATATCAACATACTCTTGGCCATCTCAATTAGCGTGCGATTTGCGCATTCTGCAACGCCGTTCCTTTTGCGGGGTGTACGGCACCGACAGGTCTCTTTTTGTACCATTTTCCATTTCAATCGTAAATGGGTCACTACACTTAATAGTCTGCAGTATTGTCACATTTTGAGTGTCTTTTATTGTGTTTCCTTCTTTCTATCTCTCTTTCTCAAACACCACTTTATACCCTTTTGCCACGTATTTTAAAACAGATTTAACAGTGGTGCCACTGTCCAGAGACCACATAGATTTTGTCACTTTACTGTTACTCTGCACATTTGCAAGTAAACCGAACGATCGTTTTGTGTCATTGTTTTTGTTTTCTTTTCCTTTGTCATTCATTCTTTCCTTGCATCTGTAACACTTTTCGGGATGCATAGTACCGTTATTTTTATGCGCTTTTTAGATGGGTCTGTTATTTGAGCGAGACACAAACGCCTGCTGTACACTGTTGTCGGCTTCTTCCTGGCTTATTTTTTGTTTTTTGTCAGACAATAACGTCAACTGCTCTCGCATTTCGATCGCAAAGATAAATTTCTTAAAACTTTTTCCAAGTCAAAATTGTCAAAATGTCTTCAGAAATGTTCATATCAATTTCCTTTAGCTTTTCCACTACATCGGAAAACTCATTTATGTAGTTTTGCACAGGCGAATTCTTTGACAAGCTTAACCGAAGTAATTTTCGAAACAACGTAATTTTTTTTGCTGATACACACCGGTGAGCTTATCCCAATCTTCTTTTGCCGAAACACTGTTCTTAATGAAACTTATCTGTGACGCCAGCAGCATACTTGCTAATGCCTTTTTGTCACGCATATCAACGCATATCAGATTTTTCAGTTGAAGTTGTTGTTAACAATAACAAACACTACTCTTCATGGCCCTGGACCCAAAACCTTTTGTAAATAACGTGGAAAAATGATGAGTCAAACGCAGTTTGTAATTATGGATTATCTTACTTATGCGCGAGTGCGCATTTACTTATTGAAGAATTGAGAGCAACTTAAATTAGGAGAATACAATGCAGAAGTGAAAACAATTCATGTGTGAGCTGAGCTTCGATATTAATCGAGATAGCGATACTTAAGTATTAATCGTTGCCGGATTATTTATTTTCATTCATATTTCAACAAAATGTAATATTAATTAGCAGCTTAAAATCGAGCATAAGATTCAAAAGGTGTATTGATATAAAAAAAATATTAAAAAATTTAATAATTCAATTGATACAATTACATTTTTATATTTTGATATCCATGGAATCTTTTTCGGACACCGTTAGATATAGAGACTTGTAACTTAGAACACATACTGGTCAGACAAAGTGTAAAAATTTGAGTGCTGCGTCCACTTGGGGCTGCGAAATTGATAAAATCGATGTTCGCATTTCAATAAAGCCACGTATCTCCCACAAATTTAAGGCTACACTCATTAAATTTAGTTATTGTGTTTTTATTCATAAAAATTTTAAATGACTATACCTTCGGCTGTTTCTGAGTTAGAGCCGTCAAATGAGGTAAGTATACTACTGATAATCTCCTTTAAGAACTTATAAATGTTGATCGATAGGACCTCATGTCTTTCACAATTTTAAACAAAGAGTAACCAAATTTGCAAGATAACTTACTGGTAACCACCTCGAAGGACATTCAGAACACACCCACATCGGCCGCCTCCAGAAACTTCGGCCAAACAAATCTGAAATGCGCATATCTATTATAATTTGAAAGCTAGATTCAATAAATTTTGAAAGACTATTACTGATAACTCCCCTAAGTGAGCGATAAAAAATTGGATAGCCATGCCCACTCAACCTCCCTAAATAGAAACACCTGTTAGTATAAATCAATAAGACCATTTATCTGACACAATTTAAATGTATATTGGTAGTAACACCCTTATTTTGAAAACGGTTATTTAAGAGCTACAGTTACAAAACTTCGAAGAAAGGTTACTAGCTTATATCTACCGAAATTAAAAGGTGAAAGTCTATGGTATTTCTTGGGTACACATATCCTGTTCGTTCCTACCTTTTATCAGCTGGTATTACGTATCAAAGTGTATCATAGTCGGTTACACCAGTCTGCAACGTTCTCCCTTGCTCTTCCTTTTAAAACTCTTATTTAATTTTTTTAAATTCAGGTTTTCCACAAAAACTTAATACATTATTTAATTATGCAAAAATAAATATGTTTTATCTGATATTTTTGTTGTTGTGATGTTTTAAAATGGATTTTCTTCTAAAACCTTCATATAGACTTTAATTATTTGACCATTGATTTGTAGTTATGAACTTTTGTATGCACATGCCTTTTAATTATTTTAATTTTTTTCGTATTGGAATATTTTTGTAAAGGATATTTTTAAACTGGTATACTGTGGTTTTTAGTATGTTATATTTTATGGCTTTTAAAATGTTGTTTTTGTTTTCATTTCATTGACTTCTATATACTATTATTTATTTTAATGTGCCTTTTTAAGTGCTTTTAATAAAACTTGATTAACAAAATAATTTTTACCTTCTTGCTATGGGTTTCACTGAACAACAAAAAAAAAGTTGTAATGCTATTGCCTATGAGCGTACAACATTTCTTTTACATTTATATATTTTTATCTATATAGATTTAATTATAAATATTTCTCCTCTCTCTTCAATGTTGTTGCGAACTTTTGGTTTGTCGAACTATATTGGCTGTTTTTGTAATATAAAGATTTTTAACAGAAAATGTTTGCTCTATGATGATCATTATTCAGCCCTTGTTAAAATCTGTTAAATGCGTCAAACACCTCTTTACATTATATACACTTACACTTACATACTTATTTATTTCTATATATACATAACTTCTTATTAAAGTTTACATAAAAATAAATAAGCAAATACTTTGAAAAGCAAACAAAATATAAAAATAACGAAAAAATGAATAAATAAACTAAATGAAGCAAATAAATCAACACTTATAGATATTAACATAACTGAATACTTTTGCAAAAAAAAAGGAAATACAATGAAAAAAATAAAATCACATCAGTCAAAAAAAATCTTATTTACTATATGTTTTACATACATATTCTCTTAAGTTCGAATACTGCGGTACCTTCAAAACGTGTACTAAAATGCTCTTAATTATTTGATTTAGGCTAATAATATTAAAATGCCCAATGCCCAAAGTTTTTATACGTAGGCACCCATCTCACCCAGCGTGCTAAGAATTTGTAAAGTATAAACTGTTTTCAGTAGTGTTGTGCACAGATTATAATAACAATTCTCTCTCTTAATACAATTATCAAGTGGTCAACTAGTTCACAGCGAAGGTCGGGACTCTCTGATATCCAGCTGCTTTGGGAGAATGTGGTTTCATGTTCAACGGCTCTATTACATAATTTTTAATTGTTATTGTGTCTCAGTTGAATTAAATATGAAACACTTAACTTCGAAATGACAAAAAAAAAAAAAAAAAAAAAAAAACAGAACGAAACAGTTACTATTAATAAGAGGTATTTTCTAATAAATATTTGACTATCTACTAAAATTAAAGAGGTCTGAGCTGGTGATCGATCCTTTCGTCTATAACCACCCAATTAATCTTTTAATGCGAGTTATAAGAGAAATTTGTATTCCAATAAATCATTTCGTCCGGCCCCCCTCACACAAGATAATTATTCCATCATTTTTAAATCGTTATAAATTCATCATTTTATTTTTAGGATCCTTCATGTTTGTGTTGTTTATTAATGTTACTATAGTTAATGTGTTGTAACCAACGTGGCAAAATGAAGAGTCAAACTCGGTTTCTAATTACGGGTTACTTAACCTAGAAGAATACAATGCACAAAGAGAACACAATACATGTGTGACCGGAGCTTCGCTATCAATCGATATAGCGATACTTAAGTATTAATCGTTGCCGTAATAATCAAACATATTTCAACACTCTCTATCAACTATTACATACGTAACTAGGGTTAATTACAATTCATTTCATTAATACATTTCACAGTTTTGTTCCTTTTTATAAATTCATATTGCTTGTGAATACATATTCAATTTCTATCTCGTTGTTAGTATACAACTCTCAAACTTGATGTTACTTTAATTATATGTATTTGCTACGATTGTGCAACGTTGGATTCTTAGCTAGACATTGTGCGCTTTGATTGTCGCAATATGATAAAATGGATTTAGTTTCTTTAAATCCCATCTCAAGTAATAAATTTTTGAGATACATTGCTTCTTTCGCACCAGTTGATGCGATATACTCGGCAATAGTACTGCTCAAAGATTCCAGACTTTACTTCTTAGACTCCCACGAAATCGCGCCTTCTGCTCCAATGAAGACGAATCCACTATACGAATTGCGGTCTGCAGTATCATTTGCCTAATCTGGGTCGATGTATGCACGGTTTTCCATTTTCATCGTGGCAAATCTACAAATTCCCAGCTAATCTTTGCTTCAATTGCTTGAATTTCTTTCTGCATTAATGCTGACCGTTCTCTCATTTTTGAATTAATAGCATCACCTACACTTGCGCGGATTGGCACATCCTTTGCTCTTAACAAATTAAGAGTACTAAATACCTTCCTGGGACGGCCCGTCGTAACAGTCCTTAACTTTCGTGGACGACCTGGTCCTCGAACTTCATATAATTCGAGTGAATCCACTTCATTGCTTTGCACACAGTCATCGGTCTCGTTACTTTCATTCATATCATTGTCTGACTCAATATTTGCTTCTGCCTGCTTTTCTTTACTGCTGCATTCTACACAGGCTCTTTGAGCCTGCTGATTTGGTAGCACACATTCATAAAATAACGCTTTATCTCTGTTATCTCTGTTGTCCCTCACAGATTCTACAAAATATTTTTCCAAGAATATAACATCTCTGCTTTCAATCACCTTTACGGATTCTGGACAATACATATGATACATTTTAAACCAATCATTACATACTCGCTACCCTTTGGCCTGAACTTCATTTCGTGCCACTTATTGAGTGTAATCATTTTTGAGCCGAATGTTCTAAAATGTGACACGGTTGGCTTTCTACCGGTCCACATCTCATAAGGCGTCTTGTCTATCAACGTTTTTGTCTCCGACCTGTTGCGCATATATGCATCAGTCTGTTCTGTCTCTCCCCATTGCTTCTCTTTCGCACCAGAATATATCAACATACTCTTGGCCATCTCAATTAGCGTGCGATTTGCGCATTCTGCAACGCCGTTCCTTTTGCGGGGTGTACGGCACCGACAGGTCTCTTTTTGTACCATTTTCCATTTCAATCGTAAATGGGTCACTACACTTAATAGTCTGCAGTATTGTCACATTTTGAGTGTCTTTTATTGTGTTTCCTTCTTTCTATCTCTCTTTCTCAAACACCACTTTATACCCTTTTGCCACGTATTTTAAAACAGATTTAACAGTGGTGCCACTGTCCAGAGACCACATAGATTTTGTCACTTTACTGTTACTCTGCACATTTGCAAGTAAACCGAACGATCGTTTTGTGTCGTTGTTTTTCTTTTCTTTTCCTTTGTCATTCATTCTTTCCTTGCATCTGTAACACTTTTCGGGATGCATAGTACCGTTATTTTTATGCGCTTTTTAGATGGGTCTGTTATTTGAGCGAGACACAAACGCCTGCTGTACACTGTTGTCGGCTTCTTCCTGGCTTATTTTTTGTTTTTTGTCAGACAATAACGTCAACTGCTCTCGCATTTCGATCGCAAAGATAAATTTCTTAAAACTTTTTCCAAGTCAAAATTGTCAAAATGTCTTCAGAAATGTTCATATCAATTTCCTTTAGCTTTTCCACTACATCGGAAAACTCATTTATGTAGTTTTGCACAGGCGAATTCTTTGACAAGCTTAACCGAAGTAATTTTCGAAACAACGTAATTTTTTTTGCTGATACACACCGGTGAGCTTATCCCAATCTTCTTTTGCCGAAACACTGTTCTTAATGAAACTTATCTGTGACGCCAGCAGCATACTTGCTAATGCCTTTTTGTCACGCATATCAACGCATATCAGATTTTTCAGTTGAAGTTGTTGTTAACAATAACAAACACTACTCTTCATGGCCCTGGACCCAAAACCTTTTGTAAATAACGTGGAAAAATGATGAGTCAAACGCAGTTTGTAATTATGGATTATCTTACTTATGCGCGAGTGCGCATTTACTTATTGAAGAATTGAGAGCAACTTAAATTAGGAGAATACAATGCAGAAGTGAAAACAATTCATGTGTGAGCTGAGCTTCGATATTAATCGAGATAGCGATACTTAAGTATTAATCGTTGCCGGATTATTTATTTTCATTCATATTTCAACAAAATGTAATATTAATTAGCAGCTTAAAATCGAGCATAAGATTCAAAAGGTGTATTGATATAAAAAAAATATTAAAAAATTTAATAATTCAATTGATACAATTACATTTTTATATTTTGATATCCATGGAATCTTTTTCGGACACCGTTAGATATAGAGACTTGTAACTTAGAACACATACTGGTCAGACAAAGTGTAAAAATTTGAGTGCTGCGTCCACTTGGGGCTGCGAAATTGATAAAATCGATGTTCGCATTTCAATAAAGCCACGTATCTCCCACAAATTTAAGGCTACACTCATTAAATTTAGTTATTGTGTTTTTATTCATAAAAATTTTAAATGACTATACCTTCGGCTGTTTCTGAGTTAGAGCCGTCAAATGAGGTAAGTATACTACTGATAATCTCCTTTAAGAACTTATAAATGTTGATCGATAGGACCTCATGTCTTTCACAATTTTAAACAAAGAGTAACTAAATTTGCAAGATAACTTACTGGTAACCACCTCGAAGGACATTCAGAACACACCCACATCGGCCGCCTCCAGAAACTTCGGCCAAACAAATCTGAAATGCGCATATCTATTATAATTTGAAAGCTAGATTCAATAAATTTTGAAAGACTATTACTGATAACTCCCCTAAGTGAGCGATAAAAAATTGGATAGCCATGCCCACTCAACCTCCCTAAATAGAAACACCTGTTAGTATAAATCAATAAGACCATTTATCTGACACAATTTAAATGTATATTGGTAGTAACACCCTTATTTTGAAAACGGTTATTTAAGAGCTACAGTTACAAAACTTCGAAGAAAGGTTACTAGCTTATATCTACCGAAATTAAAAGGTGAAAGTCTATGGTATTTCTTGGGTACACATATCCTGTTCGTTCCTACCTTTTATCAGCTGGTATTACGTATCAAAGTGTATCATAGTCGGTTACACCAGTCTGCAACGTTCTCCCTTGCTCTTCCTTTTAAAACTCTTATTTAATTTTTTTAAATTCAGGTTTTCCACAAAAACTTAATACATTATTTAATTATGCAAAAATAAATATGTTTTATCTGATATTTTTGTTGTTGTGATGTTTTAAAATGGATTTTCTTCTAAAACCTTCATATAGACTTTAATTATTTGACCATTGATTTGTAGTTATGAACTTTTGTATGCACATGCCTCTTAATTATTTTAATTTTTTTCGTATTGGAATATTTTTGTAAAGGATATTTTTAAACTGGTATACTGTGGTTTTTAGTATGTTATATTTTATGGCTTTTAAAATGTTGTTTTTGTTTTCATTTCATTGACTTCTATATACTATTATTTATTTTAATGTGCCTTTTTAAGTGCTTTTAATAAAACTTGATTAACAAAATAATTTTTACCTTCTTGCTATGGGTTTCACTGAACAACAAAAAAAAAGTTGTAATGCTATTGCCTATGAGCGTACAACATTTCTTTTACATTTATATATTTTTATCTATATAGATTTAATTATAAATATTTCTCCTCTCTCTTCAATGTTGTTGCGAACTTTTGGTTTGTCGAACTATATTGGCTGTTTTTGTAATATAAAGTTTTTTAATAGAAAATTTTTGCTCTATGATGTTCATTATTCAGCCCTTGTTAAAATCTGTTAAATGCGTCAAACACCTCTTTACATTATATACACATACACTTACATACTTATTTATTTCTATATATACATAACTTCTTATTAAAGTTTACATAAAAATAAATAAGCAAATACTTTGAAAAGCAAACAAAATATAAAAATAACGAAAAAAATGAATAAATAAACTAAATGAAGCAAATAAATCAACACTTATAGATATTAACATAACTGAATACTTTTGCAAAAATAAATGAAATACAATGAAAAAAATAAAATCACATCAGTCAAAAAAAATCTTATTTACTATATGTTTTACATACATATTCTCTTAAGTTCGAATACTGCGGTACCTTCAAAACGTGTACTAAAATGCTCTTAATTATTTGATTTAGGCTAATAATATTAAAATGCCCAATGCCCAAAGTTTTTATACGTAGGCATTACGCAGATAGGCAGCAGTCTATACTACCTCTCCTTAAAGGACCCTTTTCACAAAATAATCCCGTCCATCTCACCCAGCGTGCTAAGAATTTGTAAAGTATAAACTGTTTTCAGTAGTGTTGTGCACAGATTATAATAACAATTCTCTCTCTTAATACAATTATCAAGTGGTCAACTAGTTCACAGCGAAGGTCGGGACTCTCTGATATCCAGCTGCTTTGGGAGAATGTGGTTTCATGTTCAACGGCTCTATTACATCATTTTTAATTATTATTGTGTCTCAGTTGAATTAAATATGAAACACTTAACTTCGAAATGCACAAAAAAAAAAAAAAACAGAACGAAACAGTTACTATTAATAAGAGGTATTTTCTAATAAATATTTGACTATCTACTAAAATTAGAGTGGTCTGAGCTGGTGATCGATCCTCGCTGGCTATAACCACCCAATGAATCTTTTAATTCGAGTTATGAGAGATTCCCTAAAAAAATTTGTATTTCATTAAATCATTTCGGCCGGCCCCCCTTACACAAGATAATTATTCCATAATTTTTAAATCGTTATAAATTCATCATTTCATTTTTAGAATACTTTATGTTTGTGTTGTTTATTAATGTTACTATAGTTTATGTCTTGTAACCAACGTGGCAAAATGAAGAGTCAAACCCGGTTTCTAATTACGGACTATCTTTATTGTGCGCGAGTGCGTCGTTACTTTTTGAAGAACTGAGAGCTTCGATAACTAATCGATATAGCGATACTCAAGTATTAATCGTTGCCATGATATTCAAACATATTTCAACACTCTCTATCAATTATTACATACTTAATTACATATCAAGGTTAATTACAATTCATTTCATTAATACATTTCACATTTTTGTTCCTTTCTGTAAATTCTTCCTTAATACATTAGACACCTTATTGCTTGTGCATACATATTCAATTTCTATCTAATTTTTAGCATACAACACTCGAACTTGATGGTACTTAATTTATATGTGTTTGCCACGATTATGCAACGTTGCACTTTTAGCTAGACAGTGTGCCAATTAATTGCAATAAATAAAATGGATTTAGTTTCTTTAAATCCCATCTCAAGTTAAAATTTTTTAAAATACATCGCGCCTTCTGCTCCAATGAATACGAATGCACTGTACGATTTGCGGTCTGCAGTATCATTTGCCTAATCCGGGTCGATGTAGCCATATAACGGTTTTCCCATTTTTATCCCGGCAACCAACGTGGCAAAATGAAGAGTCAAAGGGTGTTTCTAATTATGGACTATCTTTACATACTTAACTACATATCAAGTTTTTTAGATACATTGCCTCTTTGGCCTTACTTGGCTTTAGTACTGCTCAAAGATTCCAGACTTTACTTCTTAGACTCCCATGAAATCGCGCCTTCTACTCCAATGAAGACGAATCCACTATACGATTTGCGGTCTGCAGTATCATTCGCGCATCACTTGCGCGGATTAACACACCCTTTGCTCTTAACATATTTAGAGTACTAAATACCTTCCGTCTCAGCAGTCCTTAACTTTCGTGGACGACCTGGTCCTCGAACTTCATATAATTCGGGTGAATCCACTTTGCTTTGCGCACAGTCATCGGTCTCGTTACTTTCATTCATATCATTGTTTGACTCAAGATCTACTTCTGCCTGCATTTCTTTACTGCCGCATTCTACACAGGCTCTTTGAGCCTGCTGATTTGGTAGCACATATTCATCATATAACGCTTTATCTCTGTTGTCTTTGTTGTCCCTCACAGATTCTACAAAATTTTTTTCCAAGAATATAACATCTCTGCTTTCAATCACCTTTTCGGATTCTGGACAATACAGGTGACACGTTTTTGCTGTTAATGAATAACCACTCGCTCCCCTTTGGCCTGAACTTCATTTCGTGCCACTTATTGAGTGTAATCATTTTTGAGCTGAATATTCTAAAATGTGACACGGTTGGCTTTCTACCGGTGCCTATCTCATAGGGCGTCTTGTCTATCAACGTTTTTGTCTTCGACCTGTTGCGCATATATGCATCAGTCTGTTCTGTCTCTCCCCATTGGGTCTCTTTCGCACCAGAATATATCAACATACTCTCGGCCATCTCAAATAGCGTGCTATTTGCGCGTTCAGCAACGCCGTTCTGTTGCGGGGTGTATGGTACCGTCAGGTCACTTTTTATGCCGTTTTCCTATAAGTGGCTGAGTTCTCGAGTCAAGTACTTACGACCGTTATGTCTGTATGCATAAGATTGAATACTTCTTTTACGTGACTCTCAGATGCTCTGGAAACGATACAACGCATATTTTACTTTTCGCGCAAGTTTCGCACACAACGCCTTTCAAGTCTATGATTTTCGTGATCGATTTCACACCGTACACGATTTCATCACTTGCCATTTTCTTTAAACTTGCCATATTTTATGGCTTCTACAATTATGCTATTGCCTTAGTTTACTGCAGCTTGCCTTTGAGTACATACACTTTTCCATTTGCACATCACTCGTAAATAGGTCACTACACTTATTAGTCTGCAGTATTGTCACATTTTGAGTGTCTTTAATTATGGCTCTCTCTCTCTCTCTCTCTCTGTCTCTCTGTCTCTCTGTCTCTCTCTCTCTCTCTCTCTCTCTCTTAAACACCACCTAATACCCTTTTGCCACGTCTTTTGAAATAGATTTAAAGTTTGTTTGCAATTCTCTAACGTACAAAACTGATTTGATTCGATGCAAAAAATTTCCCGAACGTACACACACATTACCAACGCCGTTGGCTCTTAAGAAATTGTCGCACGCGAGAAGAATTTATTCGTTGTGCTCTTTAAAGTCAACCAACCATGATTTATCACAACACATGTGAGCAGTGGCGCCACCGTCCAGACAACACATCGATTTTGTCACTTTTATGTTATTCTGCACATTCGCAAGTATAGCGAACGATCGTTTTTTCTTTTCGTCCTTGTTTTTTCTTTTCCTTTGTCATTCATTCTTTCCTTGCACTGAGCAATAAAATGACCTTGACGGTCGCATCTATAACACTTTTTGG
>JAWNMR010000510.1:0-11010 GCA_035043845.1 Drosophila picticornis
TACCAACGTTTTTTTTTGTTTTTTTTTTTTTGTTTTTTAACGATATCATGCAATAATACAATTTTGGCAAATAACGATTGCTTTCAAAATACCAAAACTCGCTTACCGAAATTGGAAAGCGTATTCGTTCATATTTTACGATTCATAGCGAAGCTTCGAGCAACACCATTCTCAGACGCCAACCTTTGGAATAAAGCCAGATTGACTATAATAACGCTTCAGCAGCAATTGAACTTCGAAAAAAAAATTTCGTCAAGTTCTGACCAAAAAAGGATTGGAGACAAGGAACAAGTTACTACCACTCTACCCCTTTCTGGACGACGAGGGAATTCTGAGAGTTGGAGGTCGACTACAAAACTCGACTGGATATTTTGTTGTCGTAACATGATAAGGAAACATTTCCGAGCATATGTCACATGAATTAGAAACAGACAGTAGTCAATCAACCAAATCATGAGAAATCTGTCTGGATATAGAGAGATCGGAGAGTTTCCATTTTATACAACTGGCATAGTTTATGCTGGACCATTCCAAATTAAATGCTCAAAAGAAAGAGGACAGAAGACTTATAAAAGATACGTCTGCATTTCCATTTATGACTACAAAAGAACGGATAAACTCCAGGAAACCTTGCATCGATTTTTCGCAAGAGCATGCACATGTACTCCGATAATGGAATAAATTTCGTAGGAGCAGCCGGGAGATCAAAGGTTGATTAAGCTATTTTGAACAATACCAAATTCGCTCCGATTTTACAAAAAGATGGCATAGCCTGACATTTTGTTCCAAGGATCCACATGGGTGGATTGTGAATAGCTAGCGTGAAATCAATGAAAGACCATCTAAAGCGGATCATTGGAAACAACAGTTGTACCTATGAGAAGTTTTCAAGGCTGATATGTCGCATAGAAGCAGTGCTGAACTCGCGGCTTTTAATCTCAATAGAAATTGAGAACCAGATGCCGATGTACTCTCCGCTGGGCTTTCCTAGCGGGTAGGCCGCTAATAAGCGCATCAAAAGTAGGGACTTTCTATTCTGCTTCAAATGGCTGAAGGAAAAAGCTAAAGGAATAAGTCCCAAGCTTATGGTATTTGAGCCACAGTGCGTTGCAGAGACAACAAAAATCTGGCGACAATTGGACACAATATAGAAAAATAATAACTTTATAATGGAACCTTCGCATCAAAGAATAAAGCGATATTGTGAGAAAATTGACAAAGTTTGATATCAAATTCATTAAAGGTTATTTCAGACTTCGGTTATCAACGCAACAGTCAACTTCGTAAAAGCAACGACAGAAAAAGTCAACAAAAATATCAATTAGTCAGCCAGGACGTAGATTTGCATTAATGATGAGACATGTGAATACAGAAAAACAATGTGAGGTTTTGTTTATCTTAGATTTAGGAGCTTATGTTGGATTTGCTAGATCCGATCGCACGGTTCCACAGCGTATACAAACAAGATAACGATATTCTGCAGGAATCAAAGTTTATTCTCACACGAATTGTGTTACATGCTATTGTGAAATGAATACTTGAGTACATACGGATGAAGGAACAACGCAAAACTTAAGATAATCTAAATAAGAGTTGCCAGATTATTACACTGCATACAATAGGGTCATATTTGCAACACGCCCTCTCAGAGGAACAATTCTATTAATCTTAAATATTAGTGACGCTCAGTGAAGAGATGCAACCTTGATGCTTGGCACTGCTTAGACCCTTCGTTAGGACATCCGCTGGTATTTTGCTCCATCTGCATGTAGTCAACCTAGATGTCGCCACTCTGGTGCTTCTGTTGCATGAAATGGTGGCGCACATCGATGTGTTTTGTGCGCGGATGGAAGCCAAAGCCTATAACCAATTTTTGAGCGCTTTGGTTGTCGTTTAGGAATCACATCTTCTGCCAATTCTGTTCAGTATGGCCTTCAAGTATAAGGCCTCCTTTGTTGCTTCGCTCATTGCCAAACGCCGAACTCTGTGCTTGACAAAGCTGTTTGTTTTCGTGCCTGCCAACTTATAGCCGCCCTGCTAATATAAACGGCTGTCCAGAAAATGACCGTCTGTCGGTCAAATTTGCGCGCCTGTCAACATCAATGACTCCGTTCAGATCTTCGCCTGTTTGCTTGGAAAACAGACAGACTTGTTTGGTACCGCTTAGATACTGAAGGCTGCACTTCGCCGTCTTCCAGTGTTCAGCATTATATAATGAGTTAAAGTGGCTCATGAAATTTACGGCGTACGCAATATCTGGACGAGTTGTAACTGAAAGAAAAATAAGAGAGCCAATCAAGTTTTGAAAAGAGTGCTTCCTCATTTCGGCTTCATCGGCTGCTTCTGTTCGCTTCAAAGTACATTTCGCTTCAATGGGTGTTGATGACGGCTTGCATTCGGTCATCCCATACTTTTCAATATGGCGTCGAAGTTCTTTTCCTGTGCAAGGAATATGCGATGCTCTTTCAGATCATGCTTGAATTCTATACCCAGACAGGTTGCCACTGGGCCGAGATCTTTCATCACAAATGCGTCTCCGGATAATTTGTCGTCAACAGGAAATCATCTACGTAAATAGATACTAGGATTTTCTTCTTCCCCTGCCGTTTTTCGAACCAAAATGGGTCCTGGTTCGTGGGCTCTAATCCAACTTCTTGTAGTTTCGTCGTGAGTCTACAATACCAACGCAAACCGGACTGGCGTAATCTGTATAGCCCCTTCTTCAACAAATATACAGGGCTTCTCATTGATGACAGCGCAGCACGCCATTCCGTTGTTGTCTTCATATACTCTGCTCGAAGTGAATCCTGCTTCATTCCAATCGATTTGCCCGATTTCAACTTTTTCATGAAATCATTGAAGCTCTCTGGCACCTCCATATAAACTATTTCTTCGAGCTCACCGTTTAGGTAGGCTGTGACCACATCCATTTGATTTATCTCGCTTGAGCTGCTCTGCTCGTCGCTGCTGATCACTTGTTCTGGTGGTTGACACATTTTCCGTGGCCTACCATACTGGCCTGTCCCCTCGATCTCGGGATGCCTTCTGCCACGCTGCTGCTCAACTAGCTTCTGCTTGGGTCGCTCAACTGAACTGTTATCGTCGTTGGTAGACCCATCACAAGGTATACTCGTGATATTAATGTCGCAACCTCCGTTTGAGTTTGATTGCTGTCGTAGAACTCAGCGTACTCGCTTTTAAAACCTGGAACATTCAAAAATTTGACATCTTTGCTTAATGTTACTTTACGTTTTCATGCAAAAATAATCGATTCGATGCCGACCAGTATGCATTCTTCAAATCTTAATTCAAATTAACCCTTATTTAAAAGTAAGTAAATAACTATTCGTCCAGTAAGTATGGGGAAAATTGACGGATAGATCCCGCGTTACACATTTGATTTTGATGTAACATGCTGCATTATTTGATTTTGCCCAAAAGGATGGCAGCGCACCGGATTGCTTCATCATACAGTGTGCAATCTTTATTTTTGGCGTGTGCGGTGTTGTAAGACGTCTCTGGATTCCGTTCACCTTCATATACTTGTTGAACTCTTTGTTACGTATTCAGTCCCGTTAACTAACTGAAGTACTTTTCTCTTACCCGCAAAGTTCTCTGCTATAGTAGTAGTCTGACTGCGCGAATAGTCATCAATAAAAGTTGCGAAGTATGTAAATAAATAAATACTCCCAGGGATTGCGTTCTCATTGGGCCGCATAAATCACACATTTCACATTTCGACAATTTTCCATTCCCACACATTTTCATTTACCATTTTTAGCCATATATATCAAATCGCTTTCATTCAGATGTCCCATTCTATAATCTCATAGATCAAAGTCGTTTTGACCACCATTCATTACACTATTCACTTAATGATCTTCGAATCTTTGTGCACATAGCCAAACTTTGTTATTTTTCATAACAAGTGCTTCAAAACCATTTTTTTTTTTTAGATTTTAAAAACCGACATCAAATTTTGGTGCAAATCCGATAAATAGAAAACACCTTTTAAAGTTAAGTCGACTCTTTGCTGCTGTTTCTTAACTACGAATTTAGCATTACCAATGCCACTAATCATGTTGGCCAAATGCAAAGTCTCTTCGACTTTTACAATGTCGATGAACATGCTCTTATTTGAACTCATATGTGCCGTGCAACTACTATCGAAGCACCACAAGCCATTTTTCTTATCGGTAGAAAAGGCCATCTCTAATGCGTTTAGCGAAATCTCACCGTTTTGTATTGCTTTTCATATTCTTCTTTGGGTTGCTTCGACAATTTCGAGCGAAATGTCCATTCTTGCCGCATCTGAAACATTTTCTGTTTTCACGCTGCATTTTATCGCTTTTATCTACTTTGCTATATCTTTCCACATCTTTCCGCCAATTAGCGAAAATTGCGTTATGTTCTTAGCAATTCTCTTTATTTTTACTTTTCTTTTATTTTTCTTCTGATTCTGAGTCTTCAAGAATTTTAACGCAAAACTCAAAGAGTCAGGCAAACTACATAGCAATTAGATTACTATTAAATCATTTCCGCGACACCTATTTTTTTCAAATTTTTTACTGCCTCGGAAATGTATTTACATGTTGGCGCGCACTAGCGCCCCGTTTATTCGCTACAATGCTACTCGTTTCAGCAGGCTTGCTTTTCGCACTGGCCCCTTTGATTGAAATGTCTCCTACAATTTCAGCCAGTATTCTTTCGCCGAATTACAATCTTCAAATATAGCCAATTCCGATGGGCTAATCGATAATAATATCGGGCGGATGGCCGATAGTAGATGTAAAAATTGCGATAGCGAAAGTTGGGGATATATACACGCTACTGCAAAGGGAATAATACAGTAAATGTACTACTCAGTAAGGACTTGATAGAAAATGACTTCCTAGTATAGTAAGTCTTTTTCTGGCCAGTGCAGGGCAGAAGCAGAAAAATTCTACATTCTATTCGCATCTGTAGCCTCGGCAAAACGGCACGGAGGTTATTGGCATGAATACCTACTGACCATTCATCGGTTACAGCACGAATTTCTACGGTGCAATTATCTACAGTATTCGTTATTCAAATTGGGGCAGGTTTGGCGTGCTATACGACCGCAGTTGGCATTTTGCCGTTTCATTTGCCCTGAACCTAAATTCTGCTGTGATTTTAAGCTTACAGGACAGAGAGAAATATTTATCATCCAATTCTCAACACATAGCCTCCCGGCCACGTGTCAGCGTCGACTCGCCGTTGGGTGCTTCGATCTCTGGGAAAGGAACCTACCCTACCAGCCGCTGCATCCGAGTCGTACACCTGTACGGTGACTAAGCTGAAGCCGAAGTTCAGCTCGCTGCTTGCGGCGTCGGATGGTGCCAGTGGCTCCTTAGTCAGGATAACCACCGCCTGAATTGAGGTCTACTTTGAAATTCGCTCCAGTCAAATGCAACCAGCCTAGCTCCTACCTCCTCCCCAACGCTTGCTATGGCTGCCTTATTTAGCTCCACGGAACGTACATCGTCACTACAATACGTCACAATATCTTTACATACTGGTGGTGGACAGGATTCTCTCGTAATCAGTTCAAAGCAGCGGACAGCTAGCGCTGGCTGCGTTCCTCGCTCAGCATATGAAAATTTTGTTGCCAGGTCACTGGTGGTTGGCAGTTCTCCCTTCGCACTCCCTCTTCTTAAAAGATCAGCTGCACAAGTGCTCAGCTTCACTTCAATGGACGTGAGTGTGACAAGGTCCCCGCCAACTACACCAGCGCCGCTGATCAGGCAAATAGGTTTATTGACCACTTTTGACTAAGAATAACTTCGGCCAGGCTTTGAAGCCACTGCCTCCGCTGATAATTTGGGATTTCTCCCTTCCGGCTTTTGGCGAATGCCGGACTCTTCTGGTTTAGTTTTATTTATTTTTCATTTGAATCCTACGAGTTGCAGAGAAAAGAGGTTCGCCTGCACAGAAATCCACACTATGCAGGTAGGGCTTATTAACATCGGAGGTCGCCAGGTATCCGATATGCTCCGTGAGCAACTGGGCTATTTACGGACCCCCAGCCAGGGTGACTTTCGGCACGAGTCACCTTACGCCTTAGTCCGGCCCTACCTCGAACTACGATTTGCCCATTACCAAGAGCATGACTATAAGACAGATCAATATCGAAATTCAGGGTACAGATTTGAGCTACGAACCGCTGTGATGCTATGATATTTCCAGTCAGCACCCTCATGGCGTGTTCAGTTGGGGAAATTTTAACCAACCTAGTATTACAAATTTCTATATATCTAACGCAATCATTTGTTAGATGATATTAATAAAAATTACAATATATTAAAGAATGCAATGTAGCTAAACAATGAATTGTGTGAGGCTTGTATAAAAGGAAAACAATATAAACAAGGACTATATTAAAAGCCTTGGTTTGTAGTCTATTCGGATGTTCGTAGTCCGAAAACACCTTTTACAATTTACAATAAACATTATTATGTGTGATTATCAATCAATATACACATTATTGTGTGACGTACTACTTACCCTACAAACTTTAATGATTTTATTGCAAAGGCGTAGCTCACTTCAATGGAAGAGAATATTTATCAAATGAGATACATGAATTTTATTTAGAAAAATGTATCAACTATCATTTAACGGTCCCACACACTCTACAATTAAATGTGTACCTGAACGTGTGATCCGATCAGTAACTGGTAAAGCTCGGTTCGTGGGGGCGCAAAATTGAATAAGAAATTTTAGAGTGTTCCATTTTTAACAGCAACATATTTAACAAATAGGCTGCCAAGTAGAGCCATATAAGATGTGGCATAATAAAATTTAATAAATAATTAATTCAAAGTGATAGAATAAAAGATCGACCTAAGCAGCAGCAAAGAAATTAAAACCTTAACGTAATCAAACAATTTTTGTGAATAAAAGGCTGAGTTGGCTTCTAGCCTCAATAACTATTGAAAATAAACTAACGTTTCAGAGTTGGCATTGTGATATTAATTCAAATAAAGCTATCAAGAAGCTAATGGGGCACTTATTATATTGTTGGGGTACACATGCACTGTGAACTGCTAAATCTATTGTGTCTCTTTCTAAGCCTCTAGCTCTTCCATCAATCCATGTTCTTGCACGAATACAAGAATCTTTGTTGGGTTGAGGGTTTCATAGTTCTCTACTATAAATACACAGCTTAGATAGGGGACTTCTTAGTCTTTAATGTCCTGTTAAACGTTTAGGAGCCTCCCTGCCCCCATTTCCGCTTGTTCATCGGCCGTTTTGTTCCTCGGGTCGGTCTAGCTTGTACCTATTGGCGTTATCTTCGTCCCCTAAGAGCATTTATTGCTGCCTGACTATCGGATAGGATGGCTTTATCCATGTTTAGATAGTTACGTTTAAGATTAAAATCCGAAAACCTCAGCTTGAAATAGGCTAATGTGCGTCTCCAGCGATTCCTGGTAGGATATCCGAGGGCCCACCACTCCAAGGTCTGTGCCCTGATTGGTGAGTGATTCCTTGGTGTACCAGTTTCTGGAGTGGGATTTCATTCTCATTCTGTTTTGCTACTCATATGAACTGTGAAGTTCAATTCAAATGTGTGTTCGTCCTAACGCTGCATCAGTACGGGATCTGCAAGAAGTTCGGCATCTCTCTGGCATGGGATGTCATTGCCATCAACTCCTTCTGCTGACATCCTTATTGATAATTTCGGCTTCCTTTTAGATTCCAAACTTAAGTTTCATAAGCATATTTCCTCCTTCGCTAATCGAACCTTCGTTTTCCTGGGTTTCATCAAACGCTGGTCAAAAGAGTTTAAATCCGTATAAGAACAATTTTCATTATTTGGCTTGCTAATATTAGCTTACCTACTTACCGTAGTTTACTTTTATTAATAAATAAATACATAATGATGTTATTTTTGTACATAAACTTTTAAGTGGCGAGATTGATTCTTCTGGGTTAATCAGCCAACTTAATTTAGTAGTTTTTCAAACCTGTAGTTCGAATTATGCAATGCTTAACCTATTTCGGATTTTATACTCTAATTGTAATGCGTTTTCCCCATTATTCAGTTGTGCTTCTATTTCTTTTATTAAAACAGTAATTCATCTTATTAGAACTACTGCTGCCAAAGGCATTTCTTTTCCAAATAAATAGAAAAATAGGAATTTTTTAATATCTATCTGACAGAACAATCCAGTATTTGCTATTACTGCGGCGCATCCAAAATGCATGAGTAGACAGTTTCGCAGATATGAAGGCGAATATTAGTTAAAATTAGATTACAACGGTTTTTACATACTAAAATGCATAGAGCTTGTCCTGACATACGCTCAGTAATGTGTTGTTTTCATAATGTAAGAAACACAGATAAGTGTTTTGATTAAGACAAGATGGCTTAAAAATGTAAAAACCTGGCAATTAAGTGCAATGCGAAGATGTAACAGAAGTAATCAAGACAGCAGATATTACTTGATAGGCATAGACTGTGGTATATGGCAAGTGGATTTGGCATGAGGCTTGTATCATTTGGTATGGCGGTATCCATATTAAAGCGGCAACATTTAATTCCCAGCAGTCAGTGGTATTACGATTGACACTCTGAGAAAACACCCGATTCTGTGCATGTGTGAGTCGAAAGGCATCTGCATTAAATATTTAAGCGACCGTGCCCGAAAAAAGAAACATTTCACCGTTTGCCTTATGTGTCAGGCAACATGTGTTTACATGTCCTAAAGCTGAGTCGGTAACAAAATGATGTTGCTCAGCGACAGCCGTACCCCAGCACTGGACCAGCACCTGACCCATCTCCTAGTTATGTCCTTCGCCCGGGGGTCTACACGACTGTGGCTTGTGGCTGGGTTCCTTCTGCAGCAACCACAAATACTAAAATGGTACACTTGGTTTCGTTTACTCTCATGAACAAATACTACATATATATATAAACATGTCTATGTATTAAACTTTTTCCATATGTGTGAGAGCATTCTTTTGGGGGCCGCGTTTCTTTGTTACTTCCACGTGCATTTGTAAATATTAAATGCAATTTGAATGCGGAAGCTGACGCTGAAATTCGAATTTTGCGTGCCATGACTGAGGAATGCTTTCTTTTGCTTCCTCCCGGAGACTCAAATTAGTTCATAGACCGTACATAAGCGTAGCGAAGATCATTGCCCTGCTTGCTGTCGACTTCCTCGACTATTTTTTCAGAAACCGTTTACTTAACTCTTGGCTGTCGAAATGTACTATTCTTGTAGTTCTCAAAACATTCTGAGAAAGTCATTTATAATGCACTGACCTCATAAAATATTTTTCATTTTGGTATGTAGCCAAATGGTTTCTGGCTTACCGCTGAACTTACACTTTGCTTGCCAAAACTTTTCCTTTTACAACATTTTTAATTAGTTCCCCAAATTGTGGAAATGCTACAATAACTGAAGTAGCCAGCGAGGAGAGGAAAGTCAACCAATTAAACAATGATGTATTTTTAATAGAAAGAAAGGTTCAACTCATTTGTTCAATTGTTTGCGCACAGTAGGATCGTTTGACATGGTTCTCTAACGTTAATCAAAATCTTCTAATAAAATTTACATATACATGGTCAAATTAAATTGGTTTGGTTAATAAACACAGATAGAAGTTAATTAGGAGCGGTCCTAAGAAATTTCAGTGTATTTGAATACGAGCAGCATAATAATGAGAACTGTCCGAGTGCGCAAAAATCAAGAGCAATTACAAAACAAGATTAGTTCAAAACATATCCCACTATTTTGATTGCATACCAACACCTTTACTTACCTCCGTGCACTGATGATTGTTTATTTTCTGGTTGTTTTTTTTATATCGCCATTAAATCAAACTAGGACACTTTCTGGTAGCGCACCTTTTAAAAAACTATACAAAAATATTTCATATATTTATATCATATTTAATTTTTTTTTGTTTTATGTGTGAGTTAGAAGATGTATACAAAAAAAAAAGCTATATGCAAATGTTGTTATGCTAACTTACATATCCCTTAAAAATTATGTTAAGCAAATTATTTATACCGACTCTTAATTAACAAACAATTTGATTGGAGGTTTAAGTTTTTCCATTACATTTTTAAACATATTTAAAATTGTTTGATCATTTCTTTGCCTGCAGAGTCAGCAGAAGAATGCAAGGAGCCATCTTTCTAACGATTGTTCCTATGTTAGACATAGTCCGATGTAGACAACTTATTGACAAAATGTTAAATCGTTTGGTATGTGAATGGTTATTTCGATGCTGGTATTATTTTACCTAAATGCTAAGGGCACAGTAATTCAATTTGTTACACATTTCACTAAACTACAAAAATTGTTATATCACCTGAAATGCAATATAAAACTACAATTAAATAAGTTATTATTTAAACATTTCTGTGACAATTTTTAGTGCTATGACGACAACTATGATTACCAATGCTGTGCAGGCAGATTTCTTAATAATTGTAGCGGAAGCCTTGTGAATCTAAGTGAGCTTAATGAACACGGTAAATATGGTTGTATATGACCGTAACTCTATAGACATGTGCAAATGCACCAGCCTTACATTCTCACGCCGCACACCACAGCGCAGCTGCACTTGTTGCCAAACCGTATAAATGCACTTCCTGGACACGCGTGCTCTCGCTTAAGTCGTGTTGGCACACAAAAGGTAGTAAGAATATCCAAGTGCTACAAATTGCGTGCAAAAGCAAACAGGCAAACCACAACGATTTCGTTTTTGTGAAGACAGACCTGAAAATTATGAAGCATTTCATGTTTAGTTTGCGTTTGAAGTGCACCTAATTTTTAAATTTTAGTGTGTTCTACTCTTAAATTTGGGTTGGGCACAGTGTGTTATTTTGCACTTGAAGTTTGTAATGCATTAAGAGAGACTTTTTAACCACCATGGCACCATTGTGTCGCATTCGTCTTGCATCTCTCAACGAACGTGTTTTTTTTTGTTCATCTTGATTACCTTATTTCGTTCAAGCTATTTTAATTATAT
>JAWNMR010000511.1:0-35237 GCA_035043845.1 Drosophila picticornis
GCCGTATTGTAAGTTTGTTACTAAATCAACAACAATAGCAACTATAAAAAACTCCACTTGATTTTGGCAATTTAAAGTTTCAGTTTCGGTATAGAAATAATCCAATGTAATAATGTTATGCTCACTCACGCACACACACGCTCAGACCCACACACACACTCACACACACATACACAACCACTCACACACACACACACACATACACAACCACTCACACACACACACACCCACGCGCACTCACGGGCACACCCACGCGCACTCACGTGCACAAACACGCCCACTCACGCCACACACACGCACACTCACGTGCACACACACGCACACTCACACTTACACACACACGGAAATAAAACACACACACATGCAGACGTACACATATTGTATACTTTTGTTAACTAATTTAATCAACTGCAACAGAAAACAATAATAATAAATAAAAATTGATACAAATTATATACGCGTGAGTTTTTGGATTTACGCTGAGCATGAGCAGGAATAGCGTGAAGGGCATAAAGCCAGATATCTGCAGGACTCAAACCAAACAAACGAACTACATTCAAGGATTATGAAGTCATCTAAGAAACTAAACACTCGAAAGTTATATTTGGCCGGTAATTCAACAACAACTTAACTCAATAATAATAACTACACTACTAGACGATGAACAGCAACAATAACAAATAACATGACACACGATGTCGTTGACGTCGAGTGACACACAGTTCAGCAAAAGCGATGTGTGGGATTCATCGCACAGAATCGTGACCCAACTCTGAACTACTCGGTTACGGATGAGACGCAGCTTGACATTGCTTCGCAAAAGCCGAATACGCTGGGCGAGATAAGATGCTATGTGACGTTATAATCTTCTGAGTAATTCTCGTCGACCGTTCGAATGTATACGCCATTAAAATTTTTAGTCGGGTTCGTCGGTCGGCAAGCGTTCTTTTGGTTTTTCTTCTTATCTGCAGAACACTTATTTCTACTGAAAGACAAAGCGGGTGGAATCCTCTTGACCGGAATCCTCTTTCGGGATGGGGTGGGTTATTGCTGAGTCTTAGTGGGTTTTAGTTTTTTTAGGACAACTAAACTAAATGAGGAGACGTTGCTCCTCATAAAGTTTGTTTGGGTTCACAAATCAGAAAAACGATTTATGGACTAGACCAATTCACTTGGTAGGCGGCCTTCATCTGTTCCAGGTGATTTGAAAGGGGCGAGGTCTGAGGTGGGAGTCGACTCTCGCGTTCTATACCCTAACCCAACCATAATCATCGAAGCGACATTAGTCGAAGATCTCCTAAAAAAACTTGTCCTAACTCATTGTACTGCCGTGCCTCTCAGGAACATTAACGATTTTAGCACTTCTTGATTATTTTATCTGGTTTATTCATTTTCATTCAGGATCCTTACGACCACTTGGTGTTAGTCCCATAATGGGAGTTACTTCATTCATAAAAAAGACTTACGGATTAACTAACAATTTATAAAATTTTAATTTAAAAAACTAATTCTACTCTTTAATAACTTTTAATTTTAAATGACAAAAAAAAAACAATCTTTAATCAGAAACATTAATTCTAAAAGTTAATAATTTAAAATTTGAAATTGATAAAATTTTAATCAAAAAATTCGTTCTAAAAATCGATAATTTGCAATTTGCAATAAAAAATTAAAAAAAAAAAAAATTCTAAAAATCAATAATTTGATATTTATAAAATTTAAAAGAATAAAAATTGGAATCTAATAAAAATATTAATTATAGAAATTAATCCAAAAACTTCATTAAAACTATTACAAAATGTATTGTTAATTAATTAAATTAAAGAAATAAAAATGTTTAGAAAAGAATACTAGTACAAGTGCTAACTTGAACCATCATCGCAGCCACTGTACTTCGCAAGTGAGTGTGCGAAGCTAACATTAAAAAGCTGTTTGCGCTGCACACGCTTAAAGAATGTTTGGTGTGGTTGTTGTAGGTGGGATAAAGGTACAGACTATAGTTAACTGCTAAAAAATTTTTTTTTTAAATTTATTTTCTTGTAATTTTCTCTCTTTTTTTCTTTTAAGTTTTAGTAATTTTTTTCTTTATTTCTTTTTTTTTTTATTGTGGGCAAGAATAATAGTTAAAAATCAGGCAAGTCAAATTAAGCTTTCACTCATCTGATTTGCTGAAGCACTTATACATAATTTAAATTTCCCAAGTATTTTCGAGCGCCAGCTTGCAGAAAACCAAACACAAAGCTTCGGCCAAAGCTTTGAGCAAACGCAGCTGGGCGCCATTATTCTCGATGGCAAGTGTGTCCCAAGTGAGAAAGCCCAGGGATCGAAAGACGAGCGGAGGGCGCCAAATTTAATTACGAAGATCTTCGAATTGGCGGTTTTCCAGCCCCACACCTGAAGTGACTGTGCTACAACGTTGCGCTGGTGTGGGGTTGACTTCCACTTTATTACCAAGTGCGCTAAGAAGGGGATTGTGTTAAGATGTGTTAGAATATAACATGGCAATTGCGGCAATTGCGGCACATAACATATAATTTTGTTCAAGCCAGAACTTGTATTATCGCACAGTGCGATGGCCCCCAAGGTGAAATTGATTCGTTTTTCCCTGTGCTGGTTTCGCGGCCAGGCCTTATTATACAAAAAACCTCTCCTACGTTTAGCAATCGAGCTAACAGAAATGGAGGATGCGGACTTTTGTTTGTAAAATCACGACGCGAAAAAAACTTCAGCCTGCCTCCGCTAGCTCTTTTATTAGCAGCCAAAAGAAAGAAAAAAACCTTTTATTTTTTTCGGATTCTAAATTGCTTCTTCTTTCTTGGGGAGAGTCAAGTGACCGGGCTCAGCAACATTTCTACTAAGGTCACAGAAGGCTGGGTGCTACGAAACTGCGTCAAATTTTGACGCCATCGATCGACATAATCGAAAAAAAAGGAGGTAAAATTTAAAATTTGGCAGTTCCGCAGTCTCTCCAATGGTGACCATTACACCACCCGATAATATCCCACCGTTAGACGGAATATTAGCGGGAATTAGTATTCCAAATCTTTAGCATGGTAGGTTCCTATCTCTTTCCCTTGCAAATTTTCAAGCAAATAGTAACGATTTCTTTCGAACGCGACATTTTACAAATTGCGGTCCCAGTTTCGCATTGAAGTTTTGCGTAAACTTACTGAGTGCAAAATTACGCCGAAACACTTCTTGGGTTTCACGAAAGAATATGGGCTTGCCCCTAAGGTTGTATCGATTCTCGTTGCGGTGGTAAGTCTTACGAATATTGACTTAAATATCCTTTCTTAGTAACGTCAGCATATCTTCTCGCGAAAGGGTAGTAATAGGCTCTTCTAGAAAGATAATTCTTTTAGCAATTTATAATCAGATCCATGAGTAATCATGTCCAAGCCAAATAATGCGCGATACGGAGAACTCCTTAAGGATTGATGTAAAGGCGATCTTAAAGAACAGGAAATGCTTGTAAGATGCATGCACCACTCAGTCTGGTCATGCTTCAAATAAGAACGAACAGCAGCTAGCAAAGAACGATTGACGCGCTTGGCCGCATTACTCTGCGGGGATTAAAGCGCAGTAGAAACATGCTTTATGCCTAATTCGGTAAGAAATGCATTAAAGTCATTGGCTTTAAATTGTGTGCCATTATCACTCACGATAGTTTCGGGCCACCGCCACAAAAGTTGGGAGCTTTAGTCGCCTTGCAGGTGTCGCATTGTCGAATATAATCTCGCATATCTTTAGCCAAGCCGTGCCAGAAAAGATAGCGACGCACTTTTTTAATAGTCTTTTCCATACCCGCATGAACAAACGTACGACTGTCGCGTGCTTGTTTGAGAACACTAGGTTTTAGTTGCTCGGGGACCCACAATTTCCAAGAGAGCTTATCGAGTGAATCATTGCCAACAGAATGTTTTGTCCGACTATACAATAATTTACCCACAAGTTTCATATCCGAGAATTTCAACAAATTCTGGCTAAACTTGTCTATCAAAGACTTATAGCTATCAGAGAGAAAGGCATCTGACTCGAGATCTACTTTTCCTTTACGATGTGCGATAGAGAATTTATATTGTTGTAATCGAAATATCCAACGAGTTAGTCTGCCAGATACATTTTGGTGTCTTATGAGCCAAATTAAACTTGAGTCGTCAGTCACTATCTCGAACTCTTGGTGTTCTAAATAGCATCTGAATTTCTCAATTGCTAAAATCACGACTATGCATTCGCGTTCAGTGACACTATAATTACGTCGCGCTTGTAGTAGAGGGAGCATTACAAAGGCCAAAAGGTATAACTTTAAACTGGTATAGCGGTCTACCAGGGATCGCAAATGCAGTTAAAGGTTTTGATTCTAGGCTTATCTCAATTTGCCAGTACGCATCCTTTAAATCGAGTTTTAAAATTAGATTTGCCTTGGGAAAAGATACCTCCTATACTGGGTAGTGTGTATGTATCCTTTTGGTGACCTCATTCAGCTTACGAGCATCTAGGCATAAGCGAACTTTTTTATGTTTTACTACAAGACGCACCGGTGAACTCCAGGCACTCACAGAAGGTTCAATGACATCCAGTTGAATCATGCGGTCTATTTCTGCATAGAGTAACTTCTCCACGGCTGGACTCACTGGGTAGAATCTTTTTTTTTACTGGCTTCGCCTCTCCAACACCAATATGATGCTGGATAAGCGTAGTTCGACCTAAGCCTTCACTAGCATTTGGAAACAATAACTTGACGACCTCTAGCTGTTGAAACTGTTGGGCGTTTAACGGATAGCTCGCAGTATCTGCAGCTCGAACTTCGTTAGAATCTCCTTCAAGGGAACTAATAATTTTTGAGCGAGAGCAAAAGTTCTCCAGAAATCATGTCCTAGTATAAGGTTCTGCTTGATCGAGGGAATTATATAGAGCGTCATAGCTTTCTTAGCGGACTTATATGTCATCTCAATATTAGAACTCCTATGATATTCTGACTTTCTCCATCAGCAGTTCGGGCCTGGGACTTCAACGGTTTAAACTCGATGTACTTTTTAAAGTCCTGTAGTGCCAGAGTTGTAATCTCCGGTTTTGCTTTACATTCTTATAGAACTTCCTAAGTATTAAAGTACGCTTATTATGTTGGGGCTCTGTATCATTAAATATACGATTCCTTACGTTTCGATAATTTGCTAACCTTTCGTCAGAATGACGATAACAAAGGGGGAACGGTGTCAGGTTTCCCAGCTGGATTCGCTTCCTCCAAACGGGCAGTGTGATTATTTCCGGCGGAGTGCGTATGTTTCTCTGAAACCGACATGGATAGCGTTAGGCTTTCGGAGGCATCCGGCTGTTGTTGGGTGCATCCGGTTGCCGGTTTTCCGACTGTCTTCGTAGACAATTTGAACATTGGGGCTTATACACATTCGGAGCACCACATCCATAGCAAAATATGCGTCGATCGGACAGACAATTTTCCCAAATGAGACCTACTTCATCAACATTTAAACTTGGCGTGAGCCATACGAACAGCTGCTAACTCACGTTCGGCAATGTCCACGTCTTCGTATGCGTCGTGGTCGGGGTCTTCAAGGGCGAATACTTGACGACGTTGAAAGGGCTTTCGTCGTGAACTATTTTCCGGGCGACAGTTAAGCTCCAAAGTGAGATTCTCACTCATTTGAACTAGTCGCCGTAAATGTCCAACCGAATGAACCGGCTGATATAACAACTTTGTGTACGTCAGGCAGATTTATCTATTAAAGAGGCCACGGCCTCTTAAAATGACGTAAAGGATTCACCCTGTTTCTGCTTACGGGATCTTATGAGTTCCATACTCATAAAATCAGAGCGATAATCCTTGTATTTCTGTCGGAGAGAAGCACAGACGTCAGACCAGACAATCCGGTCGAGTTGCTTATGGTATCTCCAATACCAATTTCATACTTTCCCAGCAAACAACACATGCATATGTTTGCATAAAGCGATAAAATCAATATCTAAAGTTTCATCAGTGAAAGATTTAACCCGATAGATGAACTCCTCGACACCTAAACCCTTAGCGGATCCATCGAAGTATAAATTCCACTTCGGGGTGGTCTCGGCTGCTTTTTGATTGTACATTGAAGAGCTTGTAGAAGACGGAGTTGGATGTAGGGGCAGAGCTTGAGCTTGTGTCTCAATGGGAGTCGAGCGCACACTTCCCTTTAATGATGACACTAGTCGGGTCACGGACTGTTCGATCATTTCTTGGATTACCACATAATCCACCTCATTACTAAGACGGGTAGTGCTGGAACGAGTAGGATGACCTCTTCTATTCCCAGTGAGATTGGCTTCGGTTTGGTTAGTGCTATTACAAGCATCCAAAGCTGAAGACTGTGGAGCATTCTCTTTATGCGTCGGGTCTTGGCTAACAGCAGAGGTAGAAGGTTGATCTGGAATTTGACTCAAGGATTTGGTCGGGTTGTTCCTCTATGAGAGACAGGGGCTGACGGAGCAGCCCTTTGTTTTGCGCTTGGCGAGCAATTTCCAATTACTAATTTCACATTTGGCAAATTAAGGGGGATTATACAGCAACTTACAAGAACTCACTTTACGCGTTGGATGCTAAACTTCCGTTGAGCACGTCACAACCAGTTACTCATACCTTGGGATCTTTAACGACTTCTGGTAAAAAACGGTAGTGTCAGAGCCGTGCGATAGTGCCAGAGCCTTGCGGTAGTCCCCCACGTTGGGTGCCAAAAACTATAATCTTCTGAGTAATTGTCGTCGACCGTTCGAACGTATACGCCATCAAAATGTTAGTCGGGTTCGCCCGATTGGTCGGCAAACGTTCTTTTGCTTTTTGTTCTTATCTGCAAAACGCTTATTTCTACTGAGAGACAAAGCGGGCGGAATCCTCTTGACCGGAATCCTCTTTCGGAATGGGGTTGGTTATTGCTTAGTCTCATCGTAGTTTTAGGCTTTTTGGGACTCCATCTACATCTAAACCACATGGGGAGACGATACTCCTCGAAAAGTTTGATTGGGTTCACAAATCCCGAAAACGATTTATGAACCAGACCAATTCATTTGGTAGGCGGCCTTAGTCTGTTCCGGGTGGTTTGAAAGAGGCGAGGTCAGTGGTGGAAGTCGACTCTCGCGTTCTATACCCTAACCCAACCATGATCATCGAAGCGACATTAGTCAAAGATTCCCTAAAAAAAACTTGTCCTAACCCATTGTACTACCATGCCTCCCAGGAACACTAACGATTTTAGCAGTTCATGATTATTTTATCCTGTTTATTCATTTTCATTCAGGATCCTTACGACCACTTGGTGTTAGTCCCATAATGGGAGTTACTTCATTCATAAAAAAAAAGACATACGGATTAACTAACAGTTTATAACATTTTAATTTAAAAAACTATTGCTTCACTTTAATAATTTTAGATTTTAAATGACAAAAAAAAAAACAATTTTTAATCAGAAAAATTAATTTCAAAAATTAATAATTTAAAATTTGAAATTGATAAAATTTTAATCAAAAAATTCGTTCTAAAAATCGATGATTTGCAATTTGCAATAAAAAAAAAATTAAAAAAAAAATAATTCTAAAAATCAATAATTTGATATTTAAACAATTTTAAAAAATAATAATTTGAATCACTGAACTGACATGCTGTATTTCGCCTACGGGTGGTGGTGATAACACGTGCAGAAAGATATCTCGATACAGCATGTCACATAAGCTCATCTTAAGAAAAATAAAAGCAACAGATAAAGAATTTTTACACTTACTTGTGTCCAACGTTGGAAAGCTTTCCATAGATGTTTGTGTGTATAGGATGGTGTGTGAATGTATGTATTGTGGCAAAATCTTAAAGCTAATCCTTATGTTTCTCTTTTGCTCTTCTCTTTTCCGATGTTTGCCTTTATTAGTTTACTTAATTTAATTTTTTATTTTATTTTATTTTGGTTTTTTTTTTTTTTTGGTATTTTATTTATTTTTTTCATTTACACGTAAAATAAAAGAGAAAAAACTGAGGTTGGTCAATTTCTGGCCGGCAAGTAAAGCTTTTGCTTTCACACCAACAAGCTGCGCTTATGCTTCAGCTATTTGAATCACAATAAATTCTGCGTCTGCAGAATCTTTCAGGGGCAAGCACTTATACATAATTTAAATTTCCCAAGTATTTTTGTTTTCTGATCACTAAAAAAATCTAGCACCGAATTAGTCACAGAAAAGAATTTCGAGCGCCGGCCTCGGCGGCGGGTTGAGATGCATTGAGGTCCGCCGGTGTACAGAAAACCAAACACAAAGCTTCGGCCAAAGCTTTGAGCAAACGCAGCTGGACGCCATTATTCCCGATGGCAAGTGTGTCCCAAGTGAGAAAGGCCGAGGGATTGAAAGACGAGGGGAGGGCGCCAAATTTAATTACGAAGATCTTCGAATTGGCGGTTTTCCAGCCCCACACCTGAAGTGACTGTGCTACAACGTTGCGCTGGTGTGGGGTTGACTTCCACTTTATTACCAATTGCGCTAAGAAGGGGATTGTGACTTTAGAATATTACATGGCAGTTGCGGCACTTGCGGCACATAACATATAATTTTGTTCAAGCCAAAACTTGTATTATCACTCTGTGCGATGGCCCCCAAGGTGGAATTGATTCGTTTTCTTCCTGTGCTGGTTTCGCGGCCAGGCATTGTTGTAGGCCGCAGCCTGCCTCCTCTAGCTCTTTTATAACCAGCCAAAAGAAAGGAAAAAAGCACACACACACACACACACACACACACACACACACACACACACACACACACACACACACACACACACACACACACACACACACACACACACACACACACACACACACACACACACACACACACACACACACACACTCACACCAGTAAGTAACCAGGATCTATATATATTTAAAGTGTGAAATTAAATGATTGCTCAGCGAATATCACTATTTTGTCTACGTTGCGTAAAACGAAATTCTTCCTGACAAAAAGCTTCTTCGACTCGACTTATCGATAATCAGAAAGCGAATCTTGTTGTCGGCGCTTTTAATGTGGGCTTGCCCATACTCCAATCCAAAAAGGAACTGTCGGGTTCACGTAAGTCATGCAAGTAGGTGCTCAAAGAGCTCATCTCCAAGAAACACTCGCGCTGCGCCTGGTCTTTCCTCAAGCATGTACCTTCTCTTCCCGATGAGGCATTGAGAAATGCTGCCCTTAATTATCTTAATTTATCCAGTGATTCGAGTGACACCGAAAATGAATCCATCTCGGACGACGAATTCAAATTCGTGCTGAAATCGCTTGAGTCCCAACGAATCGGACTGCAGCAGCATATACGTAAAAAGGTCGAGGAGGCTTCCGCCAAAAATAAAGCAAGGCAAAACCTCAAAGAGAAAAGTAAGAAAAGAGATACAGCCCAAAGCGCGGCAACAAGAGCAATCAGCCCCTATTTGACGAGTGCCAGTGGCGTCGTTTCGAACGGAGCACCGACAATCAGTGTGGCGACCTGCAGTATGTTCACCAAATTAACCTGGTTAAGAACCAGATGATGGGCGAAGTGGGAATTGGAACTGGTGGCGAGTGAGGAAGAAGAGCGGGTGCTGGCGGTTATGCAGGCGTTAATCCGTGCGTGGATATTTAAGCTGGCGGTGGTAAAGTGCCTGCTAATGCTCTGGCGAGATCATTCGCAGCTGGTACTGTGGTTAGAGCTGGCGGCTCTGTTGGCACCAGCAACGCTACAAACAGCGAGGGACAGCGTGGAGGAAAGGGCAATGCAAACGTCAATGCCGATGGCTGCCAATGCTGCGAATGCAGCGGCTATCGCTGCAAATGCAACAGCGGCTGCCACAACTGTGGGCGGCACCAAAAATGGTAAACGCACCGAAATCAACAATGGCAGCAATGCCAGTAACGCCGGTGCTGGAGCTGGTCGCTCCGAGAAGAAGGGCACCGTCAAGCCCATGTCCTACCATGAGAGGCAGCAGCTAAGTACCGACATTGATAAGTTGCCAGGTGAGACGCGTACGCATCTTCTAATCCATTGTGATTTTGGAGTTGCTCTGTTGAAAATGTCCACAAATATGAAATGAAATGACAGAAATTCAACATTGTCTTATTTCAACATAGGTAAAAGCCTCCTTTATTTGTCGATAAGAAAGAAAGGTGATGTTGGCTTATTGTATGCACTCAACCCCAAAAGGATAACTTTAGAATTTGTCCGAGTACTTGCGTCTACCCAGACCCAGATGGTTATCTGGGAGTGTGCATAAACATATATGTGTAATAGTATTCCAAATGTTTCACTGCAACTGCTGACCAAGAACGAAGGGGTCGAAGTCGCTTCCCTTTGTCCTTTAACACATGCTTTATTAGGATTGCACACAATCCATCCAATGCCATCTCCTTCCTCATCGACCAATCAACCAATCAGTGAGGCTTTGGCTATGTCCAAATGTGATCATGTTTGGCATAAGACAATTTTGAATTTTCATGAAGCAAATATACTAACTCCTCCTTCTCCTTCTCTGATCCGCTTCATTCCGCAATCGATGTCATTGACGTCGAGTGATATACAGTTCAGCAAAAGCGATGTGTGGGATTCGTCGCACAGAATCGGGACCCAACTCTGAGCTACTCGGTTACGGATGAGACGCAGCTTGACATTGCTTCGCAAAAGCCGAAGACGCCGAGCGCGATAAGACGCTGTGTGACGTTATAATCTTTTGAGCAATTCTCGTCGACCGTTCGAATGTATACGCCATCAAAATTGTTAGTCTGGTACGTCCGATTGGTCGGCAAGCGTTCTTTTGGTTTTTCTTATTATCTGCAGAACACTTATTTCTACTGAAAGACAAAGCGGGCGGAATCCTCTTGACCGGAATCCTCTTTCGGGATGGGGTGGGTTATTGCTGAGTCTTAGTGGGTTTTAGTTTTTTTAGGACAACTAAACTAAATGAGGAGACGTTGCTCCTCGTAAAGTTTGTTTGGGTTCACAAATCAGAAAAACGATTTATGGACTAGACCAATTCATTTGGTAGGCGGCCTTGATCTGTTCCGGGTGGTTTGAAAGAGGCGAGGTCAGTGGTGGAAGTCGACTCTCGCGTTCTATACCCTAACCCAACCATGATCATCGAAGCGACATTAGTCAAAGATTCCCTAAAAAAAACTTGTCCTAACCCATTGTACTACCATGCCTCCCAGGAACACTAACGATTTTAGCAGTTCATGATTATTTTATCCTGTTTATTTATTTTCATTCAAGATCCTTACGACCACTTGGTGTTAGTCCCATAATGGGAGTTACTTCATTCATAAAAAAAGACATACGGATTAACTAACAGTTTATAAAATTTTAATTTAAAAAACTAATGCTTCATTTTAATAATTTTATATTTTAAATGACAAAAAAAAAAACAATTTTTAATCAGAAAAATTAATTTCAAAAATTAATAATTTAAAATTTGAAATTGATAAAATTTTAATCAAAAAATTCGTTCAAAAAATCGATGATTTGCAATTTGCAATAAAAAAAAATTAAAAAAAAAAAAATTCTAAAAATCAATAATTTGATATTTAAACAATTTTAAAAAATAATAATTTGAATCACTGAACTGACATGCTGTATTTCGCCTACGGGTGGTGGTGATAACACGTGCAGAAAGATATCTCGATACAGCATGTCACATAAGCTCATCTTAAGAAAAATAAAAGCAACAGATAAAGAATTTTTACACTTACTTGTGTCCAACGTTGGAAAGCTTTCCATCGTGTTCCATGTTTGTGTGTATAGGATGGTGTGTGAATGTATGTATTGTGGCAAAATCTTAAAGCTAATCCTTATGTTTCTCTTTTGCTCTTCTCTTTTCCGATGTTTGCCTTTATTAGTTTACTTAATTTAATTTTTTATTTTATTTTATTTTGGTTTTTTTTTTTTTTTGGTATTTTATTTATTTTTTTTCATTTACACGTAAAATAAAAGAGAAAAAACTGAGGATGGCCAATTTCTGGCCGGCAAGTAAAGCTTTTGCTTTCACACCAACAAGCTGCGCTTATGCTTCAGCTATTTGAATCACAATAAATTCTGCGTCTGCAGAATCTTTCAGGGGCAAGCACTTATACATAATTTAAATTTCCCAAGTATTTTTGTTTTCTGATCACTAAAAAAATCTAGCACCGAATTAGTCACAGAAAAAAATTTCGGGCGCCTGCTTCGGCAGCGGGTTGAGATGCATTGAGGTCCGCCGGTGTACAGAAAACCAAACACAAAGCTTCGGCCAAAGCTTTGAGCAAACGCAGCTGGACGCCATTATTCCCGATGGCAAGTGTGTCCCAAGTGAGAAAGGCCGAGGGATTGAAAGACGAGGGGAGGGCGCCAAATTTAATTACGAAGATCTTCGAATTGGCGGTTTTCCAGCCCCACACCTGAAGTGACTGTGCTACAACGTTGCGCTGGTGTTGGGTTGACTTCCACTTTATTACCAAGTGCGCTAAGAAGGGGATTGTGACTTTAGAATATTACATGGCAGTTGCGGCAATTGCGGCACATAACATATAAGCCAAAACTTGTATTATCACTCTGTGCGATGGCCTCCAAGGTGGAATTGATTCGTTTTTTCCTGTGCTGGTTTCGCGGCCAGGCCTTGTTGTACAAAAAATCGAAAAATCCTGTTTCGTCCAGTTCAAGTTCCAGCGATTTATCGTCGCCGAGTTCGAGTGACAGCAGTTCGAGTAATTGCAGCACGAGTGCCAGTAATTGTTAATTGATAATTGTTTTTTGTACATATTTATAATTAAAGAAATGTATACATGTATGAGGAAAGCAAACAAATATCAAGGAAGCGATATTTAGTGATTAGACAGAAATGCCGTAGGGAGAGAGAGAGAAAGAGAGAGAGAGAGAGAGCACCGGAACACACACACACACACACACACACTCACACCAGTAAGTAACCAGGATCTATATATATTTAAAGTGTGAAATTAAATGATTGCTCAGCGAATCTGGTATACATTTACATTCGTGCTTATAGGATGTTGACAGCAATGTCAACATAAAGAATGCATGGTTTATGTACAAAATTCCTTGACAACAATCTTTGCTTAAAGCTAGTTTTCCTATTTACAGTTGACACAACAATCAATCCTTATCTATGCGCTTACAGATACCATGTCTTAATATTTTCTTATTTACAGCGCTGCGTATGATAACATCTGCTTACTTCATCTACATGCAACCAAAGGGTCGGGTGCATATTTGTTTTATTAAGTCTATGCGGTATCTGCACCGTAAGATTTTCTGCTTTTTAAGAAGTCTTACAGATTTTTTTAAATTGCAAATTGTCATTCTGATCTGCGTCTTCTGTAAATGTTAACATAATTGTCATCTACTTGTCACAAATTATTTGTCAATTGATACAAATTATGTGCTTGTGAGCGGATTTTCTTTTTTCTTACGCATTTTTCTGACTTCTTTTCTGTGTTGCAGTCTCAAGAGTAAAAACATATAACATTATATAAGTGTATTAAACAGAAGAGAAAAGGCAGCAACTAAAAGCAAGCGATTCACAGCTGACAATAATTTGGTGAGGAGGAGAAATCCCCTTGCTTGTTTCTGACATGATTGCAGTTCTGGTTTGCTTTGGTTTCTTTTGGTTTTTGCGGCAGAATAAGCAACAAATATATATATAAATATACATATACATATACATATATATATATATATATATATATATATATATACATATATATGCATATCTATCCTTATATATCCATATAATTTGCGAAGAGGGCTGCGGCGGCAGCGACGGCAACCATCCAAAACACCGTTGAGTGGCGCCGCTATGCCAGCTCTTGTTGCCGGCGCCATTAATGTTGGCGGGCCCATTCTCCAATCCAAAAAGGAACTATGCGATTCACTCATGACATGCAAGGAGATGCTCAAAGAGCTCATCTCCAAGAATCACTCGGACAGCGCCTGGTCTTTCCTCAAGCTTGCACCTTCTCTTCCCGATGAGGCATTGAGGAATGCTGCCCCCAATAATCTTAATTTACCCCGTGATTCGAACGACACCGAAAATGAATCCATCTCGGACGAGGAATTCAAATCCGTGCTGAAATCGCTTGAGTCCCAACGGCTCGGACTACTGAAGCAGATACGTAAAAAGGTCGAGCAGGTTTCGGCCAAAAAGAAAGCAAGGCAAAACCTCAAAGGAAAAAGCAAAATCAATTCCTCCCACGGTACAGCCAAAAGCGCGGTAATAAGTGCAGCCAGTCAAAATTTGATGGGTGCCATTGGCGTCGTTTCGAAGGGTGCACCGACAAACGGTGTGGCAACACTGCAGCATGTCCACGAAATTGACCTGGTTAAGAACCAGATGATGTGCGTAGCGGGCATTGGAACCGGTGGCGGGGGAAGAGGAATAGCGGGTGCTGGCGGTTATGTAGGCGTTAATCCGCGCTTGGGTATTTCAGCTGGCGGTGGTGAAGAGCCCGCTAATGCTATGGCGAGCTTCTTTGCAGGCAGTACTGCGGTCAGAGCTGGCGGATCTGGTGGCACTGGCAACGCTGCTAACAGCGAGGGACAGCGTGGAGGCAATGGCAACGCGAACGTCAATGCCGGCGGCAATGGAGTAGGCTCAGTGGCTGCCAATGCTGCTAATGCAGCGGCTATCGCTGCAAATGCAACAGCGGCTGCCACAACTGTTGGCGGCACCACAAATGCCAAACGCACCGAAAACTACAATGGCAACAATGCCAGCAACGCCGGTGATGGAGCTGGACGCTCCGAGAAGAAGGGCACAGTCAAGTCCATGTCCTACCATGAGAAGTAACAGCTAAATACCGATATTGATTAGTTGCCAGGTGAGACGCGTTCGCATCTTCTAATCTACACACCCACACACATACACTTACTATCAACGTGGAAGTGATTTTGGAGATGCTCTGTTGAAAATGTCCGACAAATATGACATGAAATGACCGAAATTCATCATTGTCTTAGTTAAACATAGGTAAAAGCCTTCTTAATTTGTCGATACACTCACAGACCCAGATTGTTATTTGGGAGTGTATATAAACATATATATGTAATATTACTTTCTTTTATTAGAAATATATCAGGATATATTAAAATTGTCGCAAATCTTGATCTTCGGGTCGTAGGCACGAACTCCTGTTCCAAATGTTTCCTTTTTAAGAAGTCTTACAGATTTTTTTAAATTGCAAATTGTCATTCTGATCTGCGTCTTCTGTAAATGTTAACATAATTGTCATCTACTTGTCATAAATCAAATGTCATTTGATACAAATTAGTTGCTTGTGAGCGGATTTTCTTCTGTCTTATCGCTTTATCGCACCACGTGGTTTTCGTGCTTACTTTTTCGAGTCTTTCCCATAGTGGTTGACTGTTACTGCTAAGGCTCTTATAATAATATTACAGATTTGATTGACCCCATAAAGTACATATATTCTAGAATCTAGATCAGCGTAAATAGCAAAGTCCATATGGCCATGTCCGCCTTTCTTGTTCTTTAAATATCCATTTTGTTTCCTGTTAAGTTGTCCATTAGTACGATCCGACTACTACATCATTTATATAACCGACCTTAGTTATCGGACGGCCGCTTAACTTTATAATTAAATATTTTCTGTCAGCTGGTACACTCCGCATTATATAAGCATAATAATATTTTACGTATTATTGTTTTTAATTTGCAGGACTCGGGAGGGTGATTGATGTCACCATTGAGTGGCGCCGGTATGCGAGCTCTTGTTGTCGGCGCTTTTAATGTGGGCTTGCCCATACCCCAATCCAAAAAGGAACTGTCGGGTTCACTTAAGTCATGCAAGTAGGTGCTCAAAGAGCTCATCTCCAAGAAACACTCGCGCTGCGCCTGGTCTTTCCTCAAGCATGTACCTTCTCTTCCCGATGAGGCATTGAGAAATGCTGCCCTTAATTATCTTAATTTATCCAGTGATTCGAGTGACACCGAAAATGAATCCATCTCGGACGACGAATTCAAATTCGTGCTGAAATCGCTTGAGTCCCAACGAATCGGACTGCAGCAGCATATACGTAAAAAGGTCGAGGAGGCTTCCGCCAAAAATAAAGCAAGGCAAAACCTCAAAGAGAAAAGTAAGAAAAGAGATACAGCCCAAAGCGCGGCAACAAGAGCAATCAGCCCCTATTTGACGAGTGCCAGTGGCGTCGTTTCGAACGGAGCACCGACAATCAGTGTGGCGACACTGCAGTATGTTCACCAAATTAACCTGGTTAAGAACCAGATGATGGGCGAAGTGGGAATTGGAACTGGTGGCGAGTGAGGAAGAAGAGCGGGTGCTGGCGGTTATGCAGGCGTTAATCCGTGCGTGGATATTTAAGCTGGCGGTGGTAAAGTGCCTGCTAATGCTCTGGCGAGATCATTCGCAGCTGGTACTGTGGTTAGAGCTGGCGGCTCTGTTGGCACCAGCAACGCTACAAACAGCGAGGGACAGCGTGGAGGAAAGGGCAATGCAAACGTCAATGCCGATGGCTGCCAATGCTGCGAATGCAGCGGCTATCGCTGCAAATGCAACAGCGGCTGCCACAACTGTGGGCGGCACCAAAAATGGTAAACGCACCGAAATCAACAATGGCAGCAATGCCAGTAACGCCGGTGCTGGAGCTGGTCGCTCCGAGGAGAAGGGCACCGTCAAGCCCATGTCCTACCATGAGAGGCAGCAGCTAAGTACCGACATTGATAAGTTGCCAGGTGAGACGCGTACGCATCTTCTAATCTATTGTGATTTTGGAGTTGCTCTGTTGAAAATGTCCACAAATATGAAATGAAATGACAGAAATTCAACATTGTCTTATTTCAACATAGGTAAAAGCCTCCTTTATTTGTCGATAAGAAAGGAAGATGATGGTGGCTTATTGTATGCACTCAACCCCAAGTGGATAACTTTAGAATTTGTCCGAGTACTTGCGTCTACCCAGACCCAGATGGTTATCTGGGAGTGTGCATAAACATATATGTGTAATAGTATTCCAAATGTTTCACTGCAACTGCTGACCAAGAACGAAGGGGTCGAAGTCGCTTCCCTTTGTCCTTTAACACATGCTTTATTAGGATTGCACACAATCCATCCAATGCCATCTCCTTCCTCATCGACCAATCAACCAATCAGTGAGGCTTTGGCTATGTCCAAATGTGATCATGTTTGGCATAAGACAATTTTGAATTTTCATGAAGCAAATATACTAACTCCTCCTTCTCCTTCTCTGATCCGCTTCATTCCGCAATCGATGTCATTGACGTCGAGTGACATACAGTTCAGCAAAAGCGATGTGTGGGATTCGTCGCACAGAATCGGGACCCAACTCTGAGCTACTCGGTTACGGATGAGACGCAGCTTGACATTGCTTCGCAAAAGCCGAAGACGCCGAGCGCGATAAGACGCTGTGTGACGTTATAATCTTTTGAGCAATTCTCGTCGACCGTTCGAATGTATACGCCATCAAAATTGTTAGTCTGGTACGTCCGATTGGTCGGCAAGCGTTCTTTTGGTTTTTCTTATTATCTGCAGAACACTTATTTCTACTGAAAGACAAAGCGGGCGGAATCCTCTTGACCGGAATCCTCTTTCGGGATGGGGTGGGTTATTGCTGAGTCTTAGTGGGTTTTAGTTTTTTTAGGACAACTAAACTAAATGAGGAGACGTTGCTCCTCGTAAAGTTTGTTTGGGTTCACAAATCAGAAAAACGATTTATGGACTAGACCAATTCATTTGGTAGGCGGCCTTAGTCTGTTCCGGGTGGTTTGAAAGAGGCGAGGTCAGTGGTGGAAGTCGACTCTCGCGTTCTATACCCTAACCCAACCATGATCATCGAAGCGACATTAGTCAAAGATTCCCTAAAAAAAACTTGTCCTAACCCATTGTACTACCATGCCTCCCAGGAACACTAACGATTTTAGCAGTTCATGATTATTTTATCCTGTTTATTTATTTTCATTCAAGATCCTTACGACCACTTGGTGTTAGTCCCATAATGGGAGTTACTTCATTCATAAAAAAAAGACATACATAAATGACAAAAAAAAAACAATTTTTAATCAGAAAAATTAATTTCAAAAATTAATAATTTAAAATTTGAAATTGATAAAATTTTAATCAAAAAATTCGTTCTAAAAATCGATGATTTGCAATTTGCAATAAAAAGAAATTAAAAAAAAAAAAAATTCTAAAAATCAATAATTTGATATTTAAACAATTTTAAAAAATAATAATTTGAATCACTGAACTGACATGCTGTATTTCGCCTACGGGTGGTGGTGATAACACGTGCAGAAAGATATCTCGATACAGCATGTCACATAAGCTCATCTTAAGAAAAATAAAAGCAACAGATAAAGAATTTTTACACTTACTTGTGTCCAACGTTGGAAAGCTTTCCATCGATGTTTGTGTGTATAGGATGGTGTGTGAATGTATGTATTGTGGCAAAATCTTAAAGCTAATCCTTATGTTTCTCTTTTGCTCTTCTCTTTTCCGATGTTTGCCTTTATTAGTTTACTTAATTTAATTTTTTATTTTATTTTATTTTGGTTTTTTTTTTTTTTGGTATTTTATTTATTTTTTTTCATTTACACGTAAAATAAAAGAGAAAAAACTGAGGATGGCCAATTTCTGGCCGGCAAGTAAAGCTTTTGCTTTCACACCAACAAGCTGCGCTTATGCTTCAGCTATTTGAATCACAATAAATTCTGCGTCTGCAGAATCTTTCAGGGGCAAGCACTTATACATAATTTAAATTTCCCAAGTATTTTTGTTTTCTGATCACTAAAAAAATCTAGCACCGAATTAGTCACAGAAAAAAATTTCGAGCGCCGGCCTCGGCGGCGGGTTGAGATGCATTGAGGTCCGCCGGTGTACAGAAAACCAAACACAAAGCTTCGGCCAAAGCTTTGAGCAAACGCAGCTGGACGCCATTATTCCCGATGGCAAGTGTGTCCCAAGTGAGAAAGGCCGAGGGATTGAAAGACGAGGGGAGGGCGCCAAATTTAATTACGAAGATCTTCGAATTGGCGGTTTTCCAGCCCCACACCTGAAGTGACTGTGCTACAACGTTGCGCTGGTGTGGGGTTGACTTCCACTTTATTACCAATTGCGCTAAGAAGGGGATTGTGACTTTAGAATATTACATGGCAGTTGCGGCAATTGCGGCACATAACATATAAGCCAAAACTTGTATTATCACTCTGTGCGATGGCCTCCAAGGTGGAATTGATTCGTTTTTTCCTGTGCTGGTTTCGCGGCCAGGCCTTGTTGTACAAAAAATCGAAAAATCCTGTTTCGTCCAGTTCAAGTTCCAGCGATTTATCGTCGCCGAGTTCGAGTGACAGCAGTTCGAGTAATTGCAGCACGAGTGCCAGTAATTGTTAATTGATAATTGTTTTTTGTACATATTTATAATTAAAGAAATGTATACATGTATGAGGAAAGCAAACAAATATCAAGGAAGCGATATTTAGTGATTAGACAGAAATGCCGTAGGGAGAGAGAGAGAAGAGAGAGAGAGAGAGAGCACCGGACACACACACACACACACACACACACACACACACACACACACACACACACACACACACACACACACACACACACACACACACACACACACACACACACACACACACACACACACACACACACACACACACACACACACACACACACACACACACACACACACACACACACACACACACACACACACACACACACACACACACACACACACACACACACACACACACACACACACACACACACACACACACACACACACACTCACACACACACACACACACTCACACACACACACACACTCACACCAGTAAGTAACCAGGATCTATATATATTTAAAGTGTGAAATTAAATGATTGCTCAGCGAATATCACTATTTTGTCTACGTTGCGTAAAACGAAATAATAAAATCAGAAAGCGAATCTGGTATACATTTACATTCATGCTTATAGGATGTTGACAGCGATGTCAACATAAAGAATGCATGGTTTATGTACAAAATTCCTTGACAACAATCTTTGCTTAAAGCTAGTTTTTCTATTTACAGTTGACACAACAATCAATCCTTATCTATGCGCTTACAGATTCCATGTCTTAATATTTTCTTATTTACAGCGCTGCGTATGATAACATCTGCTTACTTCATCTACATGCAACCAAAGGGTCGGGTGCATATTTGTTTTATTAAGTCTATGGGGTATCTGCACCGTAAGATTTTCTACTTTTTAAGAAGTCTTACAGATTTTTTTAAATTGCAAATTGTCATTCTGATCTGCGTCTTCTGTAAATGTTAACATAATTGTCATCTACTTGTCATAAATCAAATGTCATTTGATACAAATTAGTTGCTTGTGAGCGGATTTTCTTCTGTCTTATCGCTTTATCGCACCACGTGGTTTTCGTGCTTACTTTTTCGAGTCTTTCCCATAGTGGTTGACTGTTACTGCTAAGGCTCTTATAATAATATTACAGATTTGATTGACCCAATAAAGTACATATATTCTAGAATCTAGATCAGCGTAAATAGCAAAGTCCATATGGCCATGTCCGCCTTTCTTGTTCTTTAAATATCCATTTTGTTTCCTGTTAAGTTGTCCATTAGTACGATCCGACTACTACATCATTTATATAACCGACCTTAGTTATCGGACGGCCGCTTAACTTTATAATTAAATATTTTCTGTCAGCTGGTACACTCCGCATTATATAAGCATAATAATATTTTACGTATTATTGTTTTTAATTTGCAGGACTCGGGAGGGTGATTGATGTCACCATTGAGTGGCGCCGGTATGCGAGCTCTTGTTGTCGGCGCTTTTAATGTGGGCTTGCCCATACCCCAATCCAAAAAGGAACTGTCGGGTTCACTTAAGTCATGCAAGTAGGTGCTCAAAGAGCTCATCTCCAAGAAACACTCGCGCTGCGCCTGGTCTTTCCTCAAGCATGTACCTTCTCTTCCCGATGAGGCATTGAGAAATGCTGCCCTTAATTATCTTAATTTATCCAGTGATTCGAGTGACACCGAAAATGAATCCATCTCGGACGACGAATTCAAATTCGTGCTGAAATCGCTTGAGTCCCAACGAATCGGACTGCAGCAGCATATACGTAAAAAGGTCGAGGAGGCTTCCGCCAAAAATAAAGCAAGGCAAAACCTCAAAGAGAAAAGTAAGAAAAGAGATACAGCCCAAAGCGCGGCAACAAGAGCAATCAGCCCCTATTTGACGAGTGCCAGTGGCGTCGTTTCGAACGGAGCACCGACAATCAGTGTGGCGACACTGCAGTATGTTCACCAAATTAACCTGGTTAAGAACCAGATGATGGGCGAAGTGGGAATTGGAACTGGTGGCGAGTGAGGAAGAAGAGCGGGTGCTGGCGGTTATGCAGGCGTTAATCCGTGCGTGGATATTTAAGCTGGCGGTGGTAAAGTGCCTGCTAATGCTCTGGCGAGATCATTCGCAGCTGGTACTGTGGTTAGAGCTGGCGGCTCTGTTGGCACCAGCAACGCTACAAACAGCGAGGGACAGCGTGGAGGAAAGGGCAATGCAAACGTCAATGCCGATGGCTGCCAATGCTGCGAATGCAGCGGCTATCGCTGCAAATGCAACAGCGGCTGCCACAACTGTGGGCGGCACCAAAAATGGTAAACGCACCGAAATCAACAATGGCAGCAATGCCAGTAACGCCGGTGCTGGAGCTGGTCGCTCCGAGGAGAAGGGCACCGTCAAGCCCATGTCCTACTATGAGAGGCAGCAGCTAAGTACCGACATTGATAAGTTGCCAGGTGAGACGCGTACGCATCTTCTAATCTATTGTGATTTTGGAGTTGCTCTGTTGAAAATGTCCACAAATATGAAATGAAATGACAGAAATTCAACATTGTCTTATTTCAACATAGGTAAAAGCCTCCTTTATTTGTCGATAAGAAAGGAAGATGATGGTGGCTTATTGTATGAACTCAACCCCAAGTGGATAACTTTAGAATTTGTCCGAGTACTTGCGTCTACCCAGACCCAGATGGTTATCTGGGAGTGTGCATAAACATATATGTGTAATAGTATTCCAAATGTTTCACTGCAACTGCTGACCAAGAACGAAGGGGTCAAAGTCGCTTCCCTTTGTCCTTTAACACATGCTTTATTAGGATTGCACACAATCCATCCAATGCCATCTCCTTCCTCATCGACCAATCAACCAATCTCTGATCCGCTTCATTCCGCAATCGATGTCATTGACGTCGAGTGACATACAGTTCAGCAAAAGCGATGTGTGGGATTCGTCGCACAGAATCGGGACCTAACTCTGAGCTACTCGGTTACGGATGAGACGCAGCTTGACATTGCTTCGCAAAAGCCGAAGACGCCGAGCGCGATAAGACGCTGTGTGACGTTATAATCTTTTGAGCAATTCTCGTCGACCGTTCGAATGTATACGCCATCAAAATTGTTAGTCTGGTACGTCCGATTGGTCGGCAAGCGTTCTTTTGGTTTTTCTTATTATCTGCAGAACACTTATTTCTACTGAAAGACAAAGCGGGCGGAATCCTCTTGACCGGAATCCTCTTTCGGGATGGGGTGGGTTATTGCTGAGTCTTAGTGGGTTTTAGTTTTTTTAGGACAACTAAACTAAATGAGGAGACGTTGCTCCTCGTAAAGTTTGTTTGGGTTCACAAATCAGAAAAACGATTTATGGACTAGACCAATTCATTTGGTAGGCGGCCTTAGTCTGTTCCGGGTGGTTTGAAAGAGGCGAGGTCAGTGGTGGAAGTCGACTCTCGCGTTCTATACCCTAACCCAACCATGATCATCGAAGCGACATTAGTCAAAGATTCCCTAAAAAAAACTTGTCCTAACCCATTGTACTACCATGCCTCCCAGGAACACTAACGATTTTAGCAGTTCATGATTATTTTATCCTGTTTATTTATTTTCATTCAAGATCCTTACGACCACTTGGTGTTAGTCCCATAATGGGAGTTACTTCATTCATAAAAAAAAGACATACTGATTAACTAACAGTTTATAAAATTTTAATTTAAAAAACTAATGCTTCACTTTAATAATTTTATATTTTAAATGACAAAAAAAAAAAACAATTTTTAATCAGAAAAATTAATTTCAAAAATTAATAATTTAAAATTTGAAATTGATAAAATTTTAATCAAAAAATTCGTTCTAAAAATCGATGATTTGCAATTTGCAATAAAAAAAAATTAAAAAAAAAAAAATTCTAAAAATCAATAATTTGATATTTAAACAATTTTAAAAAATAATAATTTGAATCACTGAACTGACATGCTGTATTTCGCCTACGGGTGGTGGTGATAACACGTGCAGAAAGATATCTCGATACAGCATGTCACATAAGCTCATCTTAAGAAAAATAAAAGCAACAGATAAAGAATTTTTACACTTACTTGTGTCCAACGTTGGAAAGCTTTCCATCGATGTTTGTGTGTATAGGATGGTGTGTGAATGTATGTATTGTGGCAAAATCTTAAAGCTAATCCTTATGTTTCTCTTTTGCTCTTCTCTTTTCCGATGTTTGCCTTTATTAGTTTACTTAATTTAATTTTTTATTTTATTTTATTTTGGTTTTTTTTTTTTTTGGTATTTTATTTATTTTTTTTCATTTACACGTAAAATAAAAGAGAAAAAACTGAGGATGGCCAATTTCTGGCCGGCAAGTAAAGCTTTTGCTTTCACACCAACAAGCTGCGCTTATGCTTCAGCTATTTGAATCACAATAAATTCTGCGTCTGCAGAATCTTTCAGGGGCAAGCACTTATACATAATTTAAATTTCCCAAGTATTTTTGTTTTCTGATCACTAAAAAAATCTAGCACCGAATTAGTCACAGAAAAAAATTTCGAGCGCCGGCCTCGGCGGCGGGTTGAGATGCATTGAGGTCCGCCGGTGTACAGAAAACCAAACACAAAGCTTCGGCCAAAGCTTTGAGCAAACGCAGCTGGACGCCATTATTCCCGATGGCAAGTGTGTCCCAAGTGAGAAAGGCCGAGGGATTGAAAGACGAGGGGAGGGCGCCAAATTTAATTACGAAGATCTTCGAATTGGCGGTTTTCCAGCCCCACACCTGAAGTGACTCTGCTACAACGTTGCGCTGGTGTGGGGTTGACTTCCACTTTATTACCAAGTGCGCTAAGAAGGGGATTGTGACTTTAGAATATTACATGGCAGTTGCGGCAATTGCGGCACATAACATATAAGCCAAAACTTGTATTATCACTCTGTGCGATGGCCTCCAAGGTGGAATTGATTCGTTTTTTCCTGTGCAGGTTTCGCGGCCAGGCCTTGTTGTACAAAAAATCGAAAAATCCTGTTTCGTCCAGTTCAAGTTCCAGCGATTTATCGTCGCCGAGTTCGAGTGACAGCAGTTCGAGTAATTGCAGCACGAGTGCCAGTAATTGTTAATTGATAATTGTTTTTTGTACATATTTATAATTAAAGAAATGTATACATGTATGAGGAAAGCAAACAAATATCAAGGAAGCGATATTTAGTGATTAGATAGAAATGCCGTAGGGAGAGAGAGAGAAAGAGAGAGAGAGAGAGAGCACCGGAACACACACACACACACACACACACACACACACACACACACACACACACACACACACACACACACACACACACACACACACACACACAACCACACACACACACACACTCACACACACACACACACACACACTCACACCAGTAAGTAACCAGGATCTATATATATTTAAAGTGTGAAATTAAATGATTGCTCAGCGAATATCACTATTTTGTCTACGTTGCGTAAAACGAAATAATAAAATCCGAAAGCGAATCTGGTATACATTTACATTCATGCTTATAGGATGTTGACAGCGATGTCAACATAAAGAATGCATGGTTTATGTACAAAATTCCTTGACAACAATCTTTGCTTAAAGCTAGTTTTTCTATTTACAGTTGACACAACAATCAATCCTTATCTATGCGCTTACAGATTCCATGTCTTAATATTTTCTTATTTACAGCGCTGCGTATGATAACATCTGCTTACTTCATCTACATGCAACCAAAGGGTCGGGTGCATATTTGTTTTATTAAGTCTATGGGGTATTTGCACCGTAAGATTTTCTACTTTTTAAGAAGTCTTACAGATTTTTTTAAATTGCAAATTGTCATTCTGATCTGCGTCTTCTGTAAATGTTAACATAATTGTCATCTACTTGTCGTAAATCAAATGTCATTTGATACAAATTAGTTGCTTGTGAGCGGATTTTCTTCTGTCTTATCGCTTTATCGCACCACGTGGTTTTCGTGCTTACTTTTTCGAGTCTTTCCCATAGTGGTTGACTGTTACTGCTAAGGCTCTTATAATAATATTACAGATTTGATTGACCCAATAAAGTACATATATTCTAGAATCTAGATCAGCGTAAATAGCAAAGTCCATATGGCCATGTCCGCCTTTCTTGTTCTTTAAATATCCATTTTGTTTCCTGTTAAGTTGTCCATTAGTACGATCCGACTACTACATCATTTATATAACCGACCTTAGTTATCGGAGGGCCGCTTAACTTTATAATTAAATATTTTCTGTCAGCTGGTACACTCCGCATTATATAAGCATAATAATATTTTACGTATTATTGTTTTTAATTTGCAGGACTCGGGAGGGTGATTGATGTCACCATTGAGTGGCGCCGGTATGCGAGCTCTTGTTGCCGGCGCTTTTAATGTGGGCGTGCCCATACCCCAATCCAAAAAGGAACTGTCGGGTTCACTTAAGTCATGCAAGTAGGTGCTCAAAGAGCTCATCTCCAAGAAACACTCGCGCTGCGCCTGGTCTTTCCTCAAGCATGTACCTTCTCTTCCCGATGAGGCATTGAGAAATGCTGCCCTTAATTATCTTAATTTATCCAGTGATTCGAGTGACACCGAAAATGAATCCATCTCGGACGACGAATTCAAATTCGTGCTGAAATCGCTTGAGTCCCAACGACTCGGACTGCAGCAGCATATACGTAAAAAGGTCGAGGAGGCTTCCGCCAAAAATAAAGCAAGGCAAAACCTCAAAGAGAAAAGTAAGAAAAGAGATACAGCCCAAAGCGCGGCAACAAGAGCAATCAGCCCCTATTTGACGAGTGCCAGTGGCGTCGTTTCGAACGGAGCACCGACAATCAGTGTGGCGACACTGCAGTATGTTCACCAAATTAACCTGGTTAAGAACCAGATGATGGGCGAAGTGGGCATTGGAACTGGTGGCGAGTGAGGAAGAAGAGCGGGTGCTGGCGGTTATGCAGGCGTTAATCCGTGCGTGGATATTTAAGCTGGCGGTGGTAAAGTGCCTGCTAATGCTCTGGCGAGATCATTCGCAGCTGGTACTGTGGTTAGAGCTGGCGGCTCTGTTGGCACCAGCAACGCTACAAACAGCGAGGGACAGCGTGGAGGAAAGGGCAATGCAAACGTCAATGCCGATGGCTGCCAATGCTGCGAATGCAGCGGCTATCGCTGCAAATGCAACAGCGGCTGCCACAACTGTGGGCGGCACCAAAAATGGTAAACGCACCGAAATCAACAATGGCAACAATGCCAGTAACGCCGGTGCTGGAGCTGGTCGCTCCGAGAAGAAGGGCACAGTCAAGCCCATGTCCTACCATGAGAGGCAGCAGCTAAGTACCGACATTGATAAGTTGCCAGGTGAGACGCGTACGCATCTTCTAATCTATTGTGATTTTGGAGTTGCTCTGTTGAAAATGTCCACAAATATGAAATGAAATGACAGAAATTCAACATTGTCTTATTTCAACATAGGTAAAAGCCTCCTTTATTTGTCGATAAGAAAGGAAGATGATGGTGGCTTATTGTATGAACTCAACCCCAAGTGGATAACTTTAGAATTTGTCCGAGTACTTGCGTCTACCCAGACCCAGATGGTTATCTGGGAGTGTGCATAAACATATATGTGTAATAGTATTCCAAATGTTTCACTGCAACTGCTGACCAAGAACGAAGGGGTCGAAGTCGCTTCCCTTTGTCCTTTAACACATGCTTTATTAGGATTGCACACAATCCATCCAATGCCATCTCCTTCCTCATCGACCAATCAACCAATCAGTGAGGCTTTGGCTATGTCCAAATGTGATCATGTTTGGCATAAGACAATTTTGAATTTTCATGAAGCAAATATACTAACTCATCCTTCTCCTTCTCTGATCCGCTTCATTCCGCAATCGATGTCATTGACGTCGAGTGACATACACTTCAGCAAAAGCGATGTGTGGGATTCGTCGCACAGAATCGGGACCCAACTCTGAGCTACTCGGTTACGGATGAGACGCAGCTTGACATTGCTTCGCAAAAGCCGAAGACGCCGAGCGCGATAAGACGCTGTGTGACGTTATAATCTTTTGAGCAATTCTCGTCGACCGTTCGAATGTATACGCCATCAAAATTGTTAGTCTGGTACGTCCGATTGGTCGGCAAGCGTTCTTTTGGTTTTTCTTATTATCTGCAGAACACTCATTTCTACTGAAAGACAAAGCGGGCGGAATCCTCTTGACCGGAATCCTCTTTCGGGATGGGATGGGTTATTGCTGAGTCTTAGTGGGTTTTAGTTTTTTTAGGACAACTAAACTAAATGAGGAGACGTTGCTCCTCGTAAAGTTTGTTTGGGTTCACAAATCAGAAAAACGATTTATGGACTAGACCAATTCACTTGGTAAGGGGCCTTCATCTGTTCCGGGTGGTTTGAAAGGGGCGAGGTCTGAGGTAGGAGTCGACTCTCGCGTTCTATACCCTAACCCAACCATGATCATCGAAGCGACATTAGTCGAAGATCTCCTAAAAAAACTTGTCCTAACTCATTGTACGGCCGTGCCTCCTAGGAACATTAACGATTTTAGCACTTTATGATTATTTTATCTGGTTTATTCATTTGCATTTAGAATCCTTACGACGACTTGGTGTTAGTCCCATAATGGGAGTTACCTCATTCATAAAAAAAAGACATACGGATTAAATATTAAATTAAAAAAAAAAAAACTATTTTTAATCAGAAAAATTAACTCTAAAAATTAATTTAAAATTTGAAACTGATAAAATTTTAATGAAAAAAATCATTCTAAAAATCTATGATTTGCAATTAGCAATAAAAAAAAATTAAAAAAAAAAAATAATTCCAAAAATTAATAATTTGATATTTATAAAATTTAAAACAAAATAATAATTGGATTCTAATAAAAACATTAATTATAGAAATTAATCCAAACAAAACTTCAAGAAAACTATTAAAAAATTTAATGTTAATTATTTAAATTAAAGAAAAAAAATTTTTAGGAAAGAATACTAGTACAAGTAGGCGAACCATCATCGCAGCCACAGTGCGAAGCAGGCATTAAAAAGATGTTTGCGCTGCACACGCTTGTTGTGATAAAGGTACAGACAGCAGTTAACTGCTAAACAAATTTTTTTTTTAAATTTATTTTCTCGTAATTTTTTTAGTTCCATTATGCGACCGGACAACACTTGGTGTCGATCGGATGCTGATATTGCATCGGCGTTTACGGATGAGCTGGAAGGTCGCTTCACGCCTTTTGCACTTGCATCACCCAGCCAGGTACAGGATACTGAAATATTTTTGAATGCAGATCTCGATCCTGTACAACCGATCACACCTATCGCCCCTGGTGAGGTCCGTTTACAGATTCGCAGGCTTAAGTCCACTAAGGCCCCTGGCTATGATGGCATTGACGGCAGAGAAGGGAGTGATGTTCTTGGTGCTACTTTTTAACTCCATGGTACGCATCCACCACTTTCCCACTCCGTGGAAGTGCGCTGTGATTGCGATGATTCCGAAACCTGGCAAGCCGGATAATCTTGTCTCGTCATATCGACCGATAAGCTTGCTGTCCACTTTCTCCAAGATATTTGAAAAAATATTTCTGGGAAGATTGTCGGCAGTAAGTGGCTTCCAGAGGGCCATTCCTGATCATCAGTTTGGCTTCAGGCATCACCATGGCACACCAGAGCAAGTTCATCGAGTAGTACAGCATGTCCTCGAGGCCTTGGAAAATAAGCAATACAGCTCTGCCGTCTTTCTGGATATCCAGCAGGCATTTGATCGCGTATGGCATGATGGCCTGCTTTTTAAGCTTAAGTCCTTGCTACCATCGGCGCAGTATTTACTGCTCAAGTCTTACTTACTTGGCCGTTCTTTTATGGTAGAAGTTAGGGGCAAGCGATCAAACATCCGCCGCATTAGAGCGGGTGTACCGCAAGGTAGTGTCCTTGGACCTGCCTTGTACACTTTGTACACCGCGGACTTGCCGGTCCCAATAGCCAGAAACACACTGCTTGCCACATACGCGGATGACACTGTGTTCCTTGCTAACTCCACCACTGCTTGGAGAGCAGCTGCGGTTACGCAGAGGTTCTTGGATGGCTTTAGTACTTGGGCTAGCCGGTGGAACATCTGTGTCAACGGGAGCAAGTCTCAGCACTGCACGTTTGCGCTCAGAAATGGTAACTGTCCAACTGTTCGACTCAACAACATGGTCATACCTCAGGAGAACCATGTTCGCTACCTGGGTATGTATCTGGACAGGAAACTTACCTGCCGCAAACACATCCATATCACGGCAGCAGCGTGTAGATCAAAAAAAGCGAAACTCAACTGGTTGCTGAGGCCATCTAGCAAACTCAGCTTGAGCAACAAGCTGCTGGTGTACAGAAGCATCATTGTACCCACATGGTCATATGGAATTCCATTTTGGGGCACAGCTGCAAAATCTTGGATAAAGCAAATTCAAGTCTTGCAGAACAAGGTGCTCAGAGACATCTCTGGTGCTCCCCCATACGTGAGTAACAGGACGCTGCACAACGACCTCGCTCTACCGACAGTCACACAACAAATTAACCGACATACGAGTCGGTATAATGACCGGTTGCATAACCACGTCAACCCTTTGGCCTGCACACTTGGGTCAAATACAACGCGCAGGAGGTTGAAGCGCCTCCACACTAGCGACCTCTGGACTGTTGGGCGATAAATTAATGTGCTACAAATGAAATATTTAATGTTATTTATTTCTCTGCTAAAACCAGTTCTATGTTTATGTTATAGATTTTAATTCACTGCCATTTTTCTTGCAAACCTTTACAATTATAGCCTTTCAATAGGTTGATTAATGCTTAAATAAATTGCTAAATAAAAAAAAAAAAAAAGTTTTAGTAATTTTTTTCTTTGTTTCTTTTTTTAAATGTGGGCAAGAATAATAGTTAAAAAACAGGCAAATCAAATTAAGCTTTCACTTATCTGACATGCTATATTTCGCCTACGGGTATGGGTGATCACACGTGCAGAAAGCTTTCTCAGTACTGCATGTCAGATAAGCTCAGCTTAAAAAATACAAAAACAACAGATAAAGAATTTTTACACTTACTTATGTCCAACGTTGAAAAGCTTTCCATCGATGTTTGTGTGTATAGGATGGTGTGTGTATGCATGTATTGTGGCAAAATCTTAAAGCTGATCTTTATGTGTCTCTTTTCAACAACCACAACACTCACCTTAAGCAACGCCTATGCTTTAGCTATTTGAATCACGATAAGTTCTGCAGAATCTTTCAGGGGCAAGCACTTAGACATAATTTAAATTTCCCAAGTATTTTTGTTTTCTGATCATTAAAAATATCTAGCACCGAATTAGTCACAGAAAAAAATTTCGAGCGCCTGCTTCGGCAGCGGGTTGAGATGCATTGAGGTCCGCCGGTGTGCAGAAAACCAAACACAAAGCTTCGGCCAGAGCTTTGCGCAAACGCAGCTGGGCGCCCGTACTCCTGATGGCAAGTGTGTCCCAAGTGAGAAAGGCCCAGGGATCGAAAGCCGAGGGGAGGGCGCCAAATTTAATTACGAAGATCTGCGAATTGGCGGTTTTCCAGCCCCACACCTGAAGTGACTGTGCCACAACGTTGCGCTGGTGTGCGGTTAACTTTCACTTTATTACCAAGTGCGCTAAGAAGGGGATTGTGACTTTAGAATATTACATGGCAGTTGCGGCAATTGCGGCACATAACATATAAGCCAAAACTTGTATTATCACTCTGTGCACACACACACACACACACAGACACTTGCACACGCACACACACACACACACACACACACTTGACACACACACACACACACACACACACACACACACACACACACACACACACACACACACACACACACACACGAAAAAGCTTCTTCGACTCGACTTATCGATAATCAGAAAGCGAATCTGGTATACATTTACATTCATGCTTATAGGATGTTGACAGCGATGTCAACATAAAGAATGCATGGTTTATATACAAAATTCTTTGAGAACAATCTTTGCTTAAAGCTAGTTTTTCTATTTACAGTTGACACAACAATCAATCCTTATCTATGCGCTTACAGATTCCATGTCTTAATATTTTCTTATTTACAGCGCTGCGTATGATAACATCTGCTTACTTCATCTACATGCAACCAAAGGGTCGGGTGCATATTTGTTTTACGAAGTCTATGCGGTATCTGCACCGTAAGATTTTCTGCTTTTTAAGAAGTCTTACAGATTTTTTTAAATTGCAAATTGTCATTCTGATCTGCGTCTTCTGTAAATGTTAACATAATTGTCATCTACTTGTCATAAATCAAATGTCATTTGATACAAATTAGTTGCTTGTGAGCGGATGTTCTTCTGTCTTATCGCTTTATCGCACCACGTGGATTTCGTGCTTACTTTTTCGAGTCTTTCCCATAGTTGTTGACTGTTATTGCTAAGGCTCTTATAATAATATTACAGATTTGATTGACCCAATAAAGTACATATATTCTAGAATCTAGATCAGCGTAAATAGCAAAGTCCATATGGCCATGTCTGCCTTTCTTGTTCTTTAAATATCCATTTTGTTTCCTGTTAAGTTGTCCATTAGTACGATCTGACTACTACATCATTTATATAACCGACCTTAGTTATCGGAGGGCCGCTTAACTTTATAATTAAATATTTTCTGTTAGCTGGTACACTCCGCATTAAATAAGCATAATAATATTTTACGTATTATTGTTTTTAATTTGCAGGACTCGGGAGGGTGATTGATGTCACCATTGAGTGGCGCCGGTATGCGAGCTCTTGTTGTCGGCGCTTTTAATGTGGGCTTGCCCATACCCCAATCCAAAAAGGAACTGTCGGGTTCACTTAAGTCATGCAAGTAGGTGCTCAAAGAGCTCATCTCCAAGAAACACTCGCGCTGCGCCTGGTCTTTCCTCAAGCATGTACCTTCTCTTCCCGATGAGGCATTGAGAAATGCTGCCCTTAATTATCTTAATTTATCCAGTGATTCGAGTGACACCGAAAATGAATCCATCTCGGACGACGAATTCAAATTCGTGCTGAAATCGCTTGAGTCCCAAAGACTCGGACTGCAGCAGATATACGTAAAAAGGTCGAGGAGGCTTCCGCCAAAAATAAAGCAAGGCAAAACCTCAAAGAGAAAAGTAAGAAAAGAGATACAGCCCAAAGCGCGGCAACAAAAGCAATCAGCCCCTATTTGACGAGTGCCAGTGGCGTCGTTTCGACCGGAGCACCGACAATCAGTGTGGCGACACTGCAGTATGTTCACCAAATTAACCTAGTTAAGAACCAGATGATGGGCGAAGTGGGCATTGGAACTGGTGGCGAGCGAGGAAGAAGAGCGGGTGCTGTCGGTTATGCAGGCGTTAATCCGTGCGTGGATATTTAAGCTGGCGGTGGTAAAGTGCCTGCTAATGCTCTGGCGAGATCATTCGCAGCTGGTACTGTGGTTAGAGCTGGCGGCTCTGTTGGCACCAGCAACGCTACAAACAGCGAGGGACAGCGTGGAGGAAAGGGCAATGCAAACGTCAATGCCGATGGCTGCCAATGCTGCGAATGCAGCGGCTATCGCTGCAAATGCAACAGCGGCTGCCACAACTGTGGGCGGCACCAAAAATGGTAAACGCACCGAAATCAACAATGGCAGCAATGCCAGTAACGCCGGTGCTGGAGCTGGTCGCTCCGAGAAGAAGGGCACCGTCAAGCCCATGTCCTACTATGAGAGGCAGCAGCTAAGTACCGACATTGATAAGTTGCCAGGTGAGACGCGTACGCATCTTCTAATCTATTGTGATTTTGGAGTTGCTCTGTTGAAAATGTCCACAAATATGAAATGAAATGACAGAAATTCAACATTGTCTTATTTCAACATAGGTAAAAGCCTCCTTTATTTGTCGATAAGAAAGGAAGATGATGGTGGCTTATTGTATGAACTCAACCCCAAGTGGATAACTTTAGAATTTGTCCGAGTACTTGCGTCTACCCAGACCCAGATGGTTATCTGGGAGTGTGCATAAACATATATGTGTAATAGTATTCCAAATGTTTCACTGCAACTGCTGACCAAGAACGAAGGGGTCGAAGTCGCTTCCCTTTGTCCTTTAACACATGCTTTATTAGGATTGCACACAATCCATCCAATGCCATCTCCTTCCTCATCGACCAATCAACCAATCAGTGAGGCTTTGGCTATGTCCAAATGTGATCATGTTTGGCATAAGACAATTTTGAATTTTCATGAAGCAAATATACTAACTCATCCTTCTCCTTCTCTGATCCGCTTCATTCCGCAATCGATGTCATTGACGTCGAGTGACATACACTTCAGCAAAAGCGATGTGTGGTATTCGTCGCACAGAATCGGGACCCAACTCTGAGCTACTCGGTTACGGATGAGACGCAGCTTGACATTGCTTCGCAAAAGCCGAAGACGCCGAGCGCGATAAGACGCTGTGTGACGTTATAATCTTTTGAGCAATTCTCGTCGACCGTTCGAATGTATACGCCATCAAAATTGTTAGTCTGGTACGTCCGATTGGTCGGCAAGCGTTCTTTTGGTTTTTCTTCTTATCTGCAGAACACTCATTTCTACTGAAAGACAAAGCGGGCGGAATCCTCTTGACCGGAATCCTCTTTCGGGATGGGGTGGGTTATTGCTGAGTCTTAGTGGGTTTTAGTTTTTTTATGACAACTAAACTAAATGAGGAGACGTTGCTCCTCGTAAAGTTTGTTTGGGTTCACAAATCAGAAAAACGATTTATGGACTAGACCAATTCACTTGGTAAGGGGCCTTCATCTGTTCCGGGTGGTTTGAAAGGGGCGAGGTCTGAGGTAGGAGTCGACTCTCGCGTTCTATACCCTAACCCAACCATGATCATCGAAGCGACATTAGTCGAAAATCTCCTAAAAAAACTTGTCCTAACTCATTGTACTGCCGTGCCTCCCAGGAACACTAACGATTTTAGCACTTTATGATTATTTTATCTGGTTTATTCATTTGCATTTAGAATCCTTACGACGACTTGGTGTTAGTCCCATAATGGGAGTTACCTCATTCATAAAAAAAAGACATACGGATTAAATATTAAATTAAAAAAAAAAAAACTATTTTAAAATTAAAAAAAAAATAATTCTAAAAATCAATAATTTGATATTTATAAAATTTAAAACAAAATAATAATTGGATTCTAATAAAAACATTAATTATAGAAATTAATCCAAACAAAACTTCAAGAAAACTATTAAAAAATTTAATGTTAATTATTTAAATTAAAGAAAAAAAAATTTTTAGGAAAGAATACTAGTACAAGTAGGCGAACCATCATCGCAGCCACAGTGCGAAGCAGGCATTAAAAAGATGTTTGCGCTGCACACGCTTGTTGTGATAAAGGTACAGACTATAGTTAACTGCTAAAAAAATTTTTTTTTTAAATTTATTTTCTCGTAATTTTCTCTTTTTTTTTCTTTTAAGTTTTAGTAATTTTTTTTTTGTTTCTTTTTTTCTTTATTGTGGGCACGAATAATAGTTAAAAATCAGGCAAATCAATAAGCTCAGCTTAAGAAATACAAAAACAACAGAAGTAGTAGGGAAATGGGGATTCTATGACAGGAAGTGGCTTATTGCTTTTGATTTTTAATTGCTTCATTATTGGAGTTAATTTATTGCTTTTGGGTGGGGGAGTGACAGGTGTGTAACCTTTTTTAGAAAAATGTGTGGTTTTGGATCACGTATGAGACATTTATGATCGAAGGGTATAGATTTATGGCTGACCCTTTTTTAATAGTGGGTTGACATG
>JAWNMR010000513.1:0-16846 GCA_035043845.1 Drosophila picticornis
TAATTACATATCCACACTATGTTAAGTGCAGTTTGAGCTGCAGCAACCAGCGTTAGCAGCGCTCTCATTGTACAGCGCTCCCTCTCTCTCTCTTTCGATAAAGGGCGTTCGGTGATCGACCGGCTGTTGCAGCTAATGAGTTTTGTCGCATAGCTCTAGCTGATCGATCGGTTAATTAGTTGATAGGTTTAGCAAGTGGCTTCAACCCTTAAATAAACAGTTTAAATATATCAAATAAAGTTTATAACGTAGAGTTAACTTTTTGTTATTAATTTGTAAATAAAGCTATCAAAAAGCCGATAGCGCAAACATACGCCTATTATTAAATGATGCCTTTCGGGCTTTGTAATACCGCCCAAACTTTATGTTGCTTATTGGATAGGGTTATCCCAGCCCATCTACGTAATCGTGTATTCGTTTTTTTAGAGGATCTACTAGTCTTGACCGATGTTTTCGATTCTCATTTAATTCTATTACAAGAAATAGCTTTAAGTTTACGAAAAGTTAATCTTACTTCAATTTTACAACAACAGAGTTGTTGACAAAGAAAAAAGGTTTAGAGTGGAATGAGAAGGTTCAACTGTCTTTTGAAACTTTAAAATCTTGTTTCAAGAATTTTCCAATATTAATAACCCTCGAATTTCTGAAAATCGTTTATTTTGTATTATTTTGCATTAGCTCAAGATAGAGACAACGCGGAATTACCAATTGCCTACAAATCTGAAAAATTAAATAAAGCCCAACGTAACTATTCGCTTACTGAATTGGAATGTTTTGATTTTATCAAAGGTATTAAAAAGTTTCGTTCCTACACTGAGGGACCGGAATTCGTGGTCATTACAGGCCATGCAGCGTTACAATGGCTGATGCGTCGAAAAGATTTATTTGGGAGATTAGCAAGATGTTCAATGAAATTAAGAAGTTTCACTTTCACAATCGGTCATAGGAGAGGATCTAAGAATGTTGTGACAGATACCTAATCACGTCAGAATGACCCAGCAAATGGAGAAGTTCTTGGCATTGGACCAATAATAGATTTAGACTCAGAACATTTTAAATCACCAGAGTGTTTTAGTCTAATTGAAAACATCAAGTTAAATCATTACAAGTTACCAGACTTAAAAGTAATTGATAATTATGTTTATAAACGAACTGAGTTCGCCAATGAGGACAAAGCACAACTCTGTGTTCCATCAGGACTAATTACCGATGTTTTATATCAAGCTCATGACGCACCAAACTCGGCGCATTGTGGGATGAGTAAGACGGTTAAAAAACTAAAAAGATACTTATTCTGGCCACACATGGTCAGTTAAATAAGAACATATCTATCGGAGTGTGAAATATGCCGCACTACTAAAAGTTTCAATATAGTTCTGAAACCTCCAATGGGAAAGGCATTCACCTATGATAGACCATTTCAGAAGTTATATATTGATCTGTAAGGACCCTATCCCCGTACGAAAACCGGTCATATTGGGCTACTCATAATTGTAAACCACTTTACTAAGTTTACTTTTCTATGTCCGCTGAAGAAATTCACGGCACCGAAAATTTGTGATTATCTTGAAGGATCACTCTCTTTCATTTGTGGAGTACCCGAAGTTATCCTGACAAATAATGGATCACAATTTAAATCTAGTATTTTCCAATGATTACTAGCTGCCTTACTATCTTTGGTATAACACAAAAGTGCACAGCCTTATATTCGCCATAAACTAATGCTAGTGACAGATTGAACCGATCGGTCATAGCCGCCATTCGTGCTTACATTGGTAGAGAGCATACTAACTGGGACACAAATTTAAATGCCATTAGTGGAGCGTTAAGAGATTCGCTACATAGAAGTACTGGATACTCTCCCTATTTTCTGTCATTCGGTTAGAATATGATTTTAAATGGGAAAGACTATGGTCTATTAAGAAATTTAAATTTGCGGTGCAATGATACCAGATTAGACTAATCAGACAAATTACAGCAAAAGAAAACGTAAACAAGGCTCATGGAGTAAACGCTCAAAAATACAATCTGTGTTGTCGCGAAATTATTAATATTTTTTTTGGTATAATTCTTTGTCCACTCAAAACTAGCTGTTGGTGCTTAGGCGGCCGCTCAAGCGAAGAAATATGCAGATAGCGAAATGAACAGAACCAGTCAAAATGCAGCACGAAATCACTCTGAGTAAGAAGCTTTTCAATGGGCGTATGGTTCAAGCTGAAATCTTGTTGCGGTCAAATTGTCAAGGTTACACATATGTATTATTATATTATTGTGAAAGTGCTGTAGAGAATAAAAGGTAGGTTAGTGCAATTGGTAAAAGAAAAGCATTCGACCGAACAATTCAAACCGTTATAGGCAATTTCTTTGGGAAAGAAGAAAGGGGCAGACCAGCCACCATTTGTAGTAAGCTACATGCGGCTGATAATCTACATCGAAGGAATGATATATCCCGACAAGGTTGCAGTTATTTTCCATTAAGTCAACATCGGATGCGTCGCTAGTCAGCGAGCCGAAAGTGCAATGGAGTGTTTCATCCCAGAAGAGCCTCTTCATCCCACGAATCCCGGTTGAGCGGATATTCTCCATTGTAAGGAGACAGTATATTGGTTACTATTATAACTTGGTGTTTATATTTATGTGTATTTTAATACAGAATATATGTACGCTTCATGCGACTTAGACTACGCGATTCAAGCGACCATAAGCGACTGACTCATACTTCATGAAAGTAGCTTAAACGTACCATCGAAGAAGGTCTTAATCAAAAGGAACTTACAACTACCGTTGCTCGCAGGCAACAGACGAAAAGTACAGATTAAGACTACAAAACAAGAATGCACATACAGTTATTTCCAACACTCCTTCTCAGCGCAGTTTGTCTACTTCTTCTTAAACAAAATAAACTTTTACATATTCAGCTCAAGCCGATAAATTTCGATACTTAGGAAATGTTTCAATTGCTCTCCATCGACTACGTCGAACTCCTGAGATATGCGCTTGTTCACGCAGTTTAGATCTTTCTTGCTTGTGCTGGCCACAATAAGATCGTCGACATAAACGACTATCACATTCAGATTGCTGGCTTCACTACGTATGTACAAACACGGCTCTCCAACCCTGATTAGCACGGTGTTCAGTTTCTCGTTCTACTCACGGCCGCTCTGTTTAAGACCATACGGCGACTTCTTGAGTTGTAGAACTCGGTTAGGGAAATCTGGTTTAGCAAATCCCTCTGGTTGTCGCATATAAACCACATCTCGCAGCTCACTGTTGAGATAAACAAAAGACTCGTCAATCTGATGCATATACATATCATTTTCTACCGCTACAGTAATCAGTAATCTGATTGTCGAATATCTGGCCACAGGGGAGAATGTCTCATTGTAATTTACGCCATATTGTTGGGCGTATCGTTTGGCCACTAGTCGAGGCTTCAAGCGTACTACTTTGCCATGTTCGTCACGCTTCACTACATGTTCATCACGCTTTACTGTAAATACCCATTTACAGCCAATTGCCTTCTCTCCTTTCGGAAGATACACCAACTACCAAGTTTTGTCAATCTCTTTCTGCATCGATGCCCTCAATTCTCTGGCATGATCAGAACTAAAGGCTGCATTGACGCTCGCAGGTGCAGCTACGTCATCCGTTGTTCAAAATATTGTACTGCTTTCGAGGGCATCCTGGCTGCCCTTTGGCCTTCCAGGACCTCTTTTGCCCGGTACCTCGCATGACTCGATTTCCTCGTCATCACCAATGTCTCCATCTGTAGATATATTTGGCATCACGTTCGAAATTCTCGCGATCCTCAGGTTGATCGCCACTATGAGGACTGTCTGTCATTTCACCTTCAAGAAATATTTCTTATTGAACTTCTTGTTAAGTACGATAGCCTTTGTACCGAAAACTTTTAGATGACTTACATATGGTTTTTTGCCTGACCATGACTCATATGGTGTCATATTCTCAAGCGTAGATGTCTCTGAGCGATTTCACTTCTGCCCAGAAACCCTCTTTGAGACCAGCATGCACAATGCTTCGTGCTATTTCTACCAGCGTTCGATTCGCGCGCTCCGCTACACCATTTTGTTTGGTGTAAGTAATTTGCCTCTTGATGCCGTTGGTCACTAAATATTTTTCGAAATCGCCGCTTAAATATTCACGACCGTTGTCGCTTTTGAGACATTTTATATTGCGTCCGTTTTGTTTTTCTGCAAACGCTTTATATTCTTTGAACTTCTCAAAGATTTCGTTGCGTGTTTTCATAAAACATATATGCACAAACCGCGATCTATCGTCAATTAAAGTGCCAAAATACCGCGCACCAACTACAGAACATTTTTTCATTAGTCCACAAATATCTGTATGTATCAAGTCTAGTGTGCCTTCGGCGCGGGTCTCAGATTTCTTTGGAAATCTCTTTACACTTATTTCGCACTTCGCGCATGTCTCACATACATGTACTTTTAAGTTCGAACATTTTATTCAGGCTGGCAAAATTTAAATGACCAAGCCGCTTGCATTACACGGCATTTATAATTCCAAAGAGACCATTTTTTTGAATAGGTAAAAATCGAAGACGATCCAAAACACGTGCAAGCAAAGCAGCTGTCAACAATTAAGTGAACATTCAAAATGGCCGAGCTTGTCGGCATAAGTGAGAGACATGAGTACCAACATAACGCTACAAAAAAATCGAAATTCGAATATACGTAACCCGCGAAAATTCAAAATTCGCGATACTTTTTGAACACACCTCGTACACCTTTATTTTGATGGGACCCACAATCGGAGAAAACATTTAATTTCATCGCATCTAATCTAATCAAAGTCTTCAATGTTGATTACACACGTTTTTAAAAACTTTTCAAGAAACTTTTTCTTTGTATCTCCCTTCGTGATTACCCTTATATCCTTGAGAAGCTTACGAAGATAGTTTCTGACTTCTAAGAAGCTATAATTTCCATCATTCCAACAGAGATTGTGCTGATTTCTAGTTGGCCATATTGCAGTTTTACGGGCCTTCTTCGTTAGTCTAAGAAAATCATATGGTGTCTTATAAGGTAGTGAATGTCATGGTAATAACCATTCTTAAAAACAAGAGCAATTTCTTTTAATATAAAATAGTCTCAATTTCCGGAAAATCCTTGAATGTCGACAACTACTTAATTCTCCATCGAATTGAATTAAACAATGCGATTAACTAATCCTGTTAATGGTGAATACTCAACCAACCGATCATGCATAAGCAGACAATGTGTTAGTGTTTCTCACACTTGCACTCTCCAACTCGATGGAAACTCTGATATCTATCGGTCCTGTTTTAACAGATTTATTCTGATGTGTTAGATGTATAACAACAATCGGTGCTTTTTCCTTAAATTCCTTAGTGGTTAACAACGATTCAGACTGCTTTATATAGTAACTTGCTTGGAAATTTGCAAACATATCACACAAAGTTGCAAATCGGTCACGATTAAAATGTATATTCATTTCATCATAGGAATATATTTCAGAGTTGAAGTACTCTTTCAAGTTTCGCAATTGATTTTGAATCAATTTGTTATCCAGTATAAATGCTATTATAGCGAAACGGGGGCGTTCTCTATTGGCTGCAAGTTTTACATTCCACATATGATGAGTACCTTCTGCTAGTGTTGGATTGAGATAACAATCCCAACTGCGGAATGCTAGTGGTAGTAAACCTCCACTTTTTGTTATATTTAACATTAGCAATTTCTTCTCATCACTGAGAGTAATATGTGGTATTTTCCATGTAATATTTGATATATTTAATTTATACTCAATACTTCCAATTTTACTATGATACACATCATCCATGTTTTTAGTTATGAGTAGTAGTATGAGTTCATGTTTATAATTTAATAACACTTTGATATAGTCTTCACAAAATCCAAGCAGTTATTTGATTGGAATAGAGAAATTAAAATATCCATAATTTGCCACTTGTTTTTTATTTCCATTAAACCAACCAGAATTCTCAAGCATGCGGCTTTCAGGTTTATTCAAAAAAATGTATTTTTTTAAGGTTGTTGTAGTACCAACAAATCTAGTTCGATCAATTTCAATTCCATTCAACTCGTATCGAACCTCATCAAAAAGGTAACTCATGCAATTGTTTTTCAGTTTACCACCTCCAGTAGACGCATTGTTAGACAAAGATATCAAGCCCTCAATATTAATAAAACTCTCTCTCGGTAGTTCATATAAGTCCTGATTCTGGATTGTGATTCTAACTTCATCATTACTCTTTAACTATTGAAAATGTGGAGAGTAGCTACAATATTCTTTTTTGGTTAAACTCTTATTCGAATAGGTTATCTCGAACAGTTAATAAATTAGTCATTGTTCTCTAATTTTAAAACCCAATGACCTTAAAAACAATTCTTCCCTGTTGTGAGTGTTGTCCTTAACATTCTTCTTTTTTCTGCGGTATAACTCAAAGTGTTTGATTATGGAGGATAGCATACATTTTTGTTATAAATAATCATTTTCGTTGTCTTAAATGTTGGCGAAGTGTAACACTCTTATTACGTAAATTTACTACATTTCCGTCCTGATCAACAATCCGTATTTTTAATGACTGTATCTCTCTCGTGTTCACTGGGAAATTATTAAGATTGTGTGGCTTCTCACTCATTTTATAGCCTGGGGAAATTAAAAGCAAACTAAGGCAATACATGACCTGATTCCGCATTAAAATATAATCCGCTTTATTAAACACGGATAATTGACCAATGGTATTTCTTTTGTTAAAATATATATAGGATGTTACTTAGTTGTTACTTTTGATGAGAGGGTGTTTTAATTTATTTGTAATATATCTTGTATCACTAAGCTCATATGATCCAACAGGTATCTCAAAAACATGATCTCCAATTCGAAATAAATTGTTATCGTGTTCAACATGTGGAAATGAGTTATAAATGTGGATCAATGAGTGCACGCTCATAATTTCCCTTCAATTCAATATAGTCTATTTTCTAGAGGATCATCTTTACTTATAAGTACAAAACCATATTTTTTCTTCCAACAAAATTGACAAATGTTCTTAAACTCATCAAATTTTATATCTACGCCTACATGATCTTGGTACACATGTTTCATGTTTTTAGTTCATCTTGCTTGAACATTATTATTAGATTTGCGTTATCACGAATAAGATGTTTAGGGATGCGTGTATACGTCTGACATAAATAAAACGCACCAATGTTATTATGTCGTCCCATACAGAATCATGCACGAATATTATTTTGGTTTTCACAAGCAACATCGTCAAAAATCATTATAGAGTTCTTTTTGGCTTTACTTGGTGCTAGAACACTTTCATTTTCCGTAAATGTAAAATTTCCCATCTCTTTTACTGGGTTCACTAGTGTTTTCAAGTATTCATATTTTGGTTGATGTAAAGACTTTGAATATAAATAAATATTTTCAAATTTAATCCCATTTGGGCTTTCAATCAAATTGATCATTACATTTGTTTTCCCACAATTGGAGGGTCCAACAATTAGAGCTCTAATTGAATTGGGTAATAATCTGCTATGTCTAACTTGTTTGTCTTTTCCATTTTTAAAATCGATATTCTTCACTTCTATGTTCGTTTTTTGTTTTATTAATCTCATATCAGATACATTTCTCTCAGCAGATCGTTACTCTCTTACAAGTCTTTGAAGAATAAACATCAATTAAAATGGTAGTATGCTTTTATAAATCAACTAGTAGCAAATCACTGCGCTATCGAGGTAGAGGTCTTATTGATAAAATAATCAACTCCCTCCCAATTGAGCTGCATATACCTTGTTATCAGTTCTTCGGCACAGGAACTAAGCTAGAAAGTCATTTGGAGAGAGGCGAAAAGGGAATAAATCCATCAAAAGCTGCTTGCAGGGAGCACGACATAACATATGCTAATAATAAAATTTGAGAAATCGGCGTATAGCTGATTCAAATTTTGCTAAAAGAGCATGGCAGCGTGTAAAGACCTCTGATAGTACTCTTGGGAAAAGAGCCGCTGCTTATTTTGTAACCAACATAATGAAAGCAAAGAAAAAATTCGGTATGGGACTCAAACAAAGAGAATATAAAAAGCCATGTGAGAAAAAGAAAAAATTCATGCATGCCGTCAGAGTGGCTACCAGAGTATTGAAGAAGGAGAAGCCTTATGATATTCAATTTGCGATAAAAATCGCTAAAAAAAAGCAATTAACAAGACTTTTGGGCGAAAGAAAAATGAAGTAATAATTCCTCGAATTATTAGTGTTCCTAAAGTTGGTGGCTTCTTGCCGCTTGTACCCATTATAACAGCACTCGGAGCATTAGGTGGACTTGCCTCTGGTGGTGTAGCAAAGAGTATTAATAGTGCTACGAATGTAAAGAAAGAATTGGATTTGAATAAATGTCATAAGAGAAAAATGGAAGCAATTGCATCAAGCAATGGACTCTATATAAGACCATATCAAAAGGGATATGGTATATCAACTGACTTTCCAAAAAACTTCGAATTCAGCTACCTAATAAGACTCTCTCAAATATGGACATTGTGAATTTTGCTCACAAACATATCCGCTTTTTCAGAGGTGTATTTATGAGAGACTCATTACCAAAACGAGTACGGAAAAGAGAATGTGGTATTATTAACTTAGACGTTTCAACAGGAGTTGGAATGCATTGGGTAGTTTACTGCAAAGCAGATGAGCAAATCAGATATTTTGATAGTTATGGAAATTTACCACCACCTTTAGAGCTTATTAGATATTAAGGAGAGAATATAAAATACACTTATAATCAAGTTCAACGATTCGGTTCTTTTAACTGTCGACACTTATGTTTAAGATTTCTATTACTACAGCATAAATGTGTTGATTGAATTCAACTTGTATTCAACTTTAAACAAATAAATTAATACAAATCAGATTATATTTTATTTTAGTATATAACAACTATGTACTATACTATCTATACTATTTTTAGTGTGATTAGAGTGTGTGTATTGTTTACATCGGAAACCATCCGAAAAACCGCGTTAAACTGTGTTAAACCACACACTACATCAAACGGTTCGAACCACCTGTAAAGGTGTTTTTCGGTTTATATCTGGTGGTTTTTTAATTAAAAATTTACAAAAACAAGAAACGCTCTGAAAAGAAAATTTTAAAGCATTAAATTGGGTAGAGCCGCAAATTAATATCAATTAGAGGAAACGTTTAAGCCAATAACACAACCTCTTCACAAAATTGTTAGAGGGTATATAATGGCAAATCAATTGATGAAAGTAAAAAAAGAAGAGGCAGAAGGACAATTAAATACTAGAAATGGAGTTAAAAGCGGCGAAAACTTTAGTAGTATTGATGAATATTTTGATGCACTGGAAAGAGGAATATCTGAGCTTCAAACACAAGATTTATCGTTATCACCAAGCAAAGAGAGTTATAATAAACCTGATACAATTAGTAATGAACACTATAATCAAAAGAGTGAAAAAACTGATGAGATCTTTAATCATAGTTTTAAGGATTTAGAGCGTTAGAAACAGATGGATAAAGCATTTGGACCTACCAAAAATAGTGGGCAAATTAGTTTGGGGAGTTCTAAAATATCTATTTACGACAAGAAAATTGAGCTAAAATCTTATGAAAGTGGAATCCTACTCCTGCATTATATTCTTTGATTTACTTGAAAGATCCTGAAGGTTACAATAATATAGATTTGGATGTAAATCAGAAAATCTTATAAAAAACCAATGTACTTAGAAAAAATTATCTACCTGGTGGCCCGCTTAAGGGAAATCGTTCAAAAAAGTAGTCTTTAGTCTTAGAAAGAAAAGTAGGATAAGATCAATCGGCTCAGAATAAGTGAAATATCATTTACAGTTCTTCATGAAATTAATAAAAATAGAATTGAAGTGGAAGAACTCTTGAAAAAATCAGAAAGTTCTTTACAAACGAATTTTAATTCGCAAATAGAGTGAATATTTAAGCGGCGATTTCGAAAAATATTTAGTGAGCAACGGTATCAAGAGGCAACTTACACCAAACAAAATGGTGTAGCGGAGCGCGCGAATCGAACGCTGGTAGAAATAGCACGAAGCATGATTGTGCATGCTGGTCTCAAGGAGGGTTTCTGGGCAGAAGCGAAATCGCTCAGAGACATCTACTCTGGAGATTATGACACCATATGAGTCACGGTCAGGCAAAAAACCATCTGTAAGTCACCTAAAAGTTTTCGGTACAAAGACTATCGTACTTAACAAGAAGTTCAATAAGAAATATTTCTTGAAGATGACAGCGTAAGGGACAGAATCATGAAGGATGTCGAAGATGAGCCTGTAAGCCCTCATAGTTGCGATCAAACTGAGAATCGCGAGAATTTCGAACGAGATGCCAAATTTATCTACAGATGGAGACATTGGTGATGACGAGGAAATCGAGTCATGCGAGGTACCGGGCAAAAGAGGTCCTGGAAGGCCAAAGGGCAGCCAGGATGCCCTCGAAAGCAGTACAATATTTTGAACAACGATTGACGTAGCTGCACCTGCGAGCGTCAATGCAGCCTTTAGTTCTGATCATGCCAGAGAATTGAGGGCATCGATGCAGAAAGAGATTGACAAAACTTGGTAGTTGGTGTATCTTCCGAAAGGAGAGAAGGCAATTGGCTGTAAATGGGTATTTACAGTAAAGCGTGATGAACATGTAGTGAAGCGTGACGAACATGGCAAAGTAGTACGCTTGAAGCCTCGACTAGTGGCCAAACGATACGCCCAACAATATGGCGTAAATTACAATGAGACATTCTCCCCTGTGGCCAGATATTCGACAATCAGATTACTGATTACTGCAGCGGTAGAAAATGATATGTATATGCATCAGATTGACGAGTCTTTTGTTTATCTCAACAGTGAGCTGCGAGATGTGGTTTATATGCGACAACCAGAGGGATTTGCTAAACCAGATTTCCCTAACCGAGTTCTACAACTCAAGAAGTCGCCGTATGGTCTTAAACAGAGCGGCCGTGAGTAGAACGAGAAACTGAACACCGTGCTAATCAGGGTTGGAGAGCCGTGTTTGTACATACGTAGTGAAGCCAGCAATCTGAATGTGATAGTCGTTTATGTCGACGATCTTATTGTGGCCAGCACAAGCAAGAAAGATCTAAACTGCGTGAACAAGCGCATATCTCAGGAGTTCGACGTAGTCGATGGAGAGCAATTGAAACATTTCCTAAGTATCGAAATTTATCGGCTTGAGCTGAATATGTAAAAGTTTATTTTGTTTAAGAAGAAGTAGACAAACTGCGCTGAGAAGGAGTGTTGGAAATAACTGTATGTGCATTCTTGTTTTGTAGTCTTAATCTGTACTTTTCGTCTGTTGCCTGCGAGCAACGGTAGTTGTAAGTTCCTTTTGATTAAGACCTTCTTCGATGGTACGTTTAAGCTACTTTCATGAAGTATGAGTCAGTCGCTTATGGTCGCTTGAATCGCGTAGTCTAAGTCGCATGAAGCGTACATATATTCTGTATTAAAATACACATAAATATAAACACCAAGTTATAATAGTAACCAATATACTGTCTCCTTACAATGGAGAATATCCGCTCAACCGGGATTCGTGGGATGAAGAGGCTCTTCTGGGATGAAACACTCCATTGCACTTTCGGCTCGCTGACTAGCGACGCATCCGATGTCGACTTAATGGAAAATAACTGCAACCTTGTCGGGATATATCATTCCTTCGATGTAGATTATCAGCCGCATGTAGCTTACTACAAATGGTGGCTGGTCTGTCCTTTTCTTCTTTCCCAAAGAAATTGCATATAACGGTTTTAATTGTTCGGTCGAATGCTTTTCTTTTACCAATTGCACTAACCTACCTTTTATTCTCTACAGCACTTTCACAATAATATAATAATACATATGTGTAACCTTGACAATTTGACCGCAACAAGATTTCAGCTTGAACCATACGCCCATTGAAAAGCTTCTTACTCAGAGTGATTTCGTGCTGCATTTTGACTGGTTCTGTTCATTTCGCTATCTGCATATTTCTTCGCTTGAGCGGCCGCTTAAGCACCAACAGCTAGTTTAGAGTGGACAAAGAATTATACCAAAAAAATATTAATAATTTCGCGACAACGCAGATTGTATTTTTGAGCGTTTACTCCATGAGCCTTGTTTACGTTTTCTTTTGCTGTAATTTGTCTGGATAGTCTAATCTGGTATCATTGCACCGCAAATTTAAATTTCTTAATAGACCATAGTCTTTCCCATTTAAAATCATATTCTAACCGAATGACAGAAAATAGGTAGAGTATCCAGTATTTCTATGTAGCGAAGCTCTTATCGCTCCACTAATGGCATTTAAATTTGTGTCCCAGTTAGTATGCTCTCTACCAATGTAAGCACGAATGGCGGCTATGAATGATCGGTTCAATCTGTCACTAGCATTAGTTTATGGCGAATATAAGGCTGTGCACTTTTGTGTTATACCAAAGATAGTAAGGCATTGTGATCCATTATTTGTCAGGATAACTTCGGGTACTCCACAAATGAAAGAGAGTGATCCTTCAAGATAATCACAAATTTTCGGTGCCGTGAATTTCTTCAGCGGACATAGAAAAGTAAACTTAGTAAAGTGGTCCACAATTATGAGTAGCCCAATATGACCGGTTTTCGTACGGGGATAGGGTCCTTACAGATCAATATTTAACTTCTGAAATGGTCTATCATAGGTGAATACCTTTCCCATTGGAGGTTTCAGAACTATATTGAAACTTTTAGTAGTGCGGCATATTTCACACTCCGATAGATATGTTCTTATTTAACTGACCATGTGTGACCAGAATAAGTATCTTTTTAGTTTTTTAACCGTCTTACTCATCCCACAATGCGCCGAGTTTGGTGCGTCATGAGCTTGATATAAAACATCGGTAATTAGTCCTGATGGAACACAGAGTTGTGCTTTGTCCACATTGGCGAACTCAGTTCTTTTATAAACATAATTATCAATTACTTTCAAGTCTGGTAACTTGTAATGATTTAACTTGATGTTTTCAATTAGACTCAAACACTCTGGTGATTTAAAATTTTCTGAGTCTAAATCTATTATTGGTCCAATGCCAAGAACTTCTCCATTTGCTGGGTCATTCTGACGTGATTAGGTATCTGTCATAACATTCTTAGATCCTCTCCTATGGCCGATTGTGAAAGTGAAACTTCTTAATTTCATTGAACATCTTGCTAATCTCCCAAATAAATCTTTTCGACGCATCAGCCATTGTAACGCTGCATGGTCTGTAATGACCACAAATTCCGGTCCCTCAGTGTAGGAACGAAACTTTTTAATACCTTTGATAAAATCAAAACATTCAAATTCAGTAAGCGAATACCTAAGTTGGGCTTTATTTAATTTTTCAGACTTGTAGGCAATTGGTAATTCCGCGTTGTCTCTGTCTTGAGCAAAAATAATACAAAATAAACGATTTTCAGAAATTCGAGGGTTATTAATATTGGAAAATTCTTGAAACAAGATTTTAAAGTTTCAAAAGACAGTTAAACCTTCTCATTCCACTCTAAACCTTTTTTCTTTGTTAACAACTCTGTTGTTGTAAAATTGAAGTAAGATTAACTTTTCGTAAACTTAAAGATATTTCTTGTAATAGAATTAAATGAGAATCGAAAACATCGGTCAAGACTAGTAGATCATCTAAGTAAACAAATACACGATTACGTAGATGGGCTGGGATAACTCTATCCAATAAGCGACATAAAGTTAAGGCGGTATTACAAAGACCGAAAGGCATCATTTAATATTGGTATAATGGTCTCTTTGGAATTATAAATGCCGTGTATTGGCGTGATTGATCGTCTTAAGGAATTTGACAATAGGCGTGTGTTTGCGCTATCGGCTTTTTGATAGCTTTATTTACAAATTAATAACAAAAAGTTAACTCTACGTTATAAACTTTATTTGATATATTTAAACTGTTTATTTAAGGGTTGAAGCCACTTGCTAAACCTATCAACTAATTAACCGATCGATCAGCTAGAGCTATGCGACAAAACTCATTAGCTGCAACAGCCGGTCGATCACCGAACGCCCTTTATCGAAAGAGAGAGAGAGGGAGCGCTGTACAATGAGAGCGCTGCTAACGCTGGTTGCTGCAGCTCAAACTGCACTTAACATAGTGTGGATATGTAATTAATTAACAATAAGCCACTGACATCAAGCCACGAAGTGCTCCAAACACAAACATGTTGACAGCTCAATATCAATTGAATTTCTTCGCTGCTGCTGCCAACATACTCCCCCCGTTGAAAGACTCCCTTTCAACAAAATCCTTAACTGGCAGGAGGAACTTCTTTTTGACAGCTCTTCTGACAATTCCTTTGTGCGTCTTCAGGTCAGAAACTCGAGCAATGCCATCCCTGCCTGGTATTAAAGCAAGCACTCTGTAGAGTGGCTAGCTTAACGAGGACTACATCACTACCATCATCGTGGTCATCGCCGTCCACGAGGAAATCATGATGCTCCAGTTCCAAATCCATATCGCTATCATCATCAAAATTGCCCAATGGAAACATTGCCGTTGTATGCAAACTGCTTCCATAATGCTGTCCAGTTGTCCACTATTGTGCCTTTGACTGCGGAATTTGTTCCATGTGCGGCTCCTCCTTGCCACGACAATTGGAGCTGACAACTCCAGGGCCACTCAACATTTCTAAAGATAGACGAGTAAAGGTCTTTATGAAATGCTGCTCGCACTCCAAATCCTCCTTATTGCCTGATGCAATGGCCTTTGCCTGAAGCAATGGCTAAGTCCTTTAATGCGGAATTTGAGACCAACAGCGAAGTTTGGCTCACACGTTGGCCAACACCTGTGACTACCTAGCCAAGACGAGTCTTTTGTAACAAAGGTAGTCCAGGTAGGAGCCTGATCTGACCGACAAGACAGCAAGTCGAAGAACATGCTAGCTCCAATCAGCAAATCCACATGATGAGGTTTGTAAAATGCGGGGTCAGCCAGTTGTATGTTCGCTGGAATGTTCCAATTTTGCATGTCAATTGCAATGACGGGCTGACTGTCGGTAATAGTGGGTGAGACCAAAGCTGTAAGTGAATCGGCATTGTCTGATACTTGAGACTTGAAGCAAATTTCCACCGTATGGCCTTCAGTACGAAGATTAGTGCCACCGAGACCGGACACTATAGTTGTAGGTGGAGTTTTTTTCAATTGTAGCTGTTGTGCCAAGCGAGAGGTGACCAGATGTAGTTGAGAGCCCGAATCCAGTAAGGCTCCGCACGGCTCCGCTCGCCGTGGCCAGTAGCACGACTTCTGATGATCCATCGTGCGCAGAAGACAATGGTGCACTGAAAGACGAAGACCGACAAGAGCAGAGTCAGATGACCCATTGGTGGGCTGCTGGGATATGTTGGAATCAAAGTGCAGCAGGGCATGATGCCTATTATCACAGGCATAACAATGCCCACTGCTGCATGCCCGAGAATGGTGCCCGATCTTTAAACAATTAAAACAAAGAGCCAGCTTCTTAACTTTTTTAAAACGCATTGAGGGAGACAAATTTCCAAATCTGGTGCATGCATAAATAGTATGGCCGAAACAGTTACAGAAAGGCTCGTCCACTGAGGTTGGGATTTAAATTGTTTTTTTCCACCTGAGAATTAAGGGAATGATATCCCATTGCATGCTCCAGGTTCTCCAACTTCTGGCACCGCTTCTCCAAGAATGTGTAGAACTCATGCGCTGAGGGTATTTGGTCCATCGGTGCAGACTCCTCCCAAGAACTCTGAGTGGTGATGTCCAGTTGCTGGAGCAGCATGTGTATAGCCATACAGCCAGATATCTCCTGGGAGCTTCCCAAAGACTCAAGCGCGCGCATATGGGAAATGACCTTGTCTGAAAACTCTGGAAGTTTCCCTGCTGAGGTCGAATCCACCTTCTTGAGACCAATAATCTCCTTGATGTGCGACTGGAAAACTAATCGCTTGTTGCAGGGCTCCAAATTCAAACATTTTGTCACCTCGAAATCAATTGAATTTCTTTGCTGCTTCTGCCAACATAACTGTTTGAGAAAAAGACATTTTGAGATGGCATGTTGATGTGTAGATCTAAAATTCACAATTTGTATTCACATAGAATAAGAAGAACAACTTTAATTTCTAGGAATGATAAGAGAAAAGTCAAAGAAAATATGATAAATACATATGCCTGGGGCATTATAAAGTTAATTCATAGTAATAAAAAAAAAGAAATAAATAAATAAATAATAAATTATTTAATAAACAATCAATCAAAAATGTTAGTAAAGTTATAGTTACTTAAGGAGAATCGAATTCCAAAGAATTTACAGACCGATGATGGAAAACAATTTTTTAATACAGACTTTAAGAGGTTATGTAGAAACATAACTTAAAAAAAAAAAATTTAAATTAAATTAAGAAAAAAAAACGAATTAAATGAATATTTTAAACCAAAAAGAAGTACATGTGTCTCTTTTATTTTAATATATTCAAGCTGAAAATGTAGGGTATAACATGAAATAGAAGAAATAGCAGAAGAAATATATATATATATATATATATAATTAAAAGTCTGACAACGGTTTCAAAAACATGTCTCCTCAGATTGGTGTACAAAATGTAACTCTACTTATGCTAGTGGCTTAATCTATAAGGAAACTTCGCACTTGCTTCCTATCTCTTGGTCTTTTTATGGGGGTCTCTTTTGGTAGTTGCATTCTTTGTTTATGCTTATCTTATTTATTAATAGATAGTGCGTCTGCGGTGTTGACATGCTCTGATACTTTGAC
>JAWNMR010000514.1:0-16807 GCA_035043845.1 Drosophila picticornis
TTAATGGTGAATACTCAACTAACCGGTCATGCATATGCAGATAATATACACTTACTCCTACTCGATGGAAACTCTGATATCGATCGTCCCTGTTTTAACTGACTCATTCTGATGTGCTTATTCCTTAAATTTCTTCTCATCAGTGAGAGTAATATGTGGTACTTTCCATGTAACCTCACCTCGAAAAGGTAACTGATGCAATTGTTTTTCAGTTTAGCACCTCCAGTAGTAGGCGCATTGTTAGCCAAAAATATCAAGCCCTCAGTATTAATTAAAATCCTTCTCTGTAATACATATAAGTCCTGATTCTGGATTGTGATTTTCCTTAATGAGTGAAGCTAGTGGGGCAGCTAATGCAAAGAGTATTAAAAGTGTAATAATTCGCTTGTCGAGCTTATACATTTTGCTTTCTCCTAAAAAGGGGCAATAGTTTGTGCGTTTCGCATATAGCGCCATCTAAAAAAAAAAAAACAAAATAAAAATAAAATAAATTGAAATGTTAGAACTTGCTGTACAGTTTAATAAAATTATTAGTGTCGAAAGGAGAAAAGCCTACAACTACTGTAAATTAAAATACTTAATTCTTTTTTTTTTTTTTTGTTGCGCAAAAGCCGTTTCCAACTAGAAAATTCTTTTTAGAAACTTCGCTGCAGCAAGCTGCTGCACAAAACGCTTCTTTTATCAGTGCCTATTCTAAAATGTATTAAGGGTAAATAATTTAACAAGCGTTCAAAAGGGACGCAATTTAAATAAAGGTGTTTTTTTTTTAAATGGGCACTTAATACGGGGCTTAATATGGCATCTTATTTGGCACTTAATACGACACCCAATTGAGCTGAATTCCCACGTACTAGTAATGTGCTCTAGGTTGGATGTGTAGTTCATGAAATATTGGATAATTGGAGCAAAGAACTGACCACGTTATAAATATTGCGCCTTTGCCACGCCCATGTTCACGGTGGAAATATCGGTGCTAAGCTGATTGCCCAAATTGCTTTATTTAAGGACTTAAGAGGATCTCCCTTAAAACTCTCCCTTGGCGCACGCATTAACAGTCGATCATACACACCAACTTATGTATGTCGTTCTAATGAGAATATGTAAAGGTACATCGAGCGCATTTCATTAGTGTTCCTAGACCGAACTTAAACGGATGAATAGTGTCTACTTTTGTGGATCTTCTGCTACATTTGAAGCGTATCAGCTACACAACTACCACATGGAGTCAACCTTAATAATTAAACTTAGTAAGGAATTAGAGCAATTTCCTATTTTTTTTTTTTTGTTATAAAAAAAGTGAACAAATTAAATAAAAAAATTAATTATAATATGAAACGATAGAAAAAGCTCATACACGTGTGCACTTGGCAAAGTAAATGAGTAAAAGTTAAATTAAATATAATCTATTAAGTAATCCTTAGAATTAAAGTTGCCCTACAATGGAAGTTAAAGAAAAAAAATGGAAATTGAGAGGATTCTGTTTAATTAAGAAAAAAATAATTCAAATAACTATTAAGTACCCTCTATTTAGAATTGCATGCGGAATGAAAAACGCACAAAAATTTGTCTCAACGTATGGCTTATGCTTACAATAACAATAACGCGCTCTCATGAGTCGCGCTTAGATAAAGAACAAATGCGTGCATAATATGAGTACATAACCTTTCGGAAGCTACTTTTTAAACTTTAAACAACTGTGCGCTTACAATAGCAGTCACACTGCTAATCAACTATATATCTTCATTTAATCATTTTTGTTTGTTTTTTAAAACGCAGGGCGACCATACACTGAAGGCTTAATATTCATAGATTATTATCATCATTTTAATAAATAGGCACTCAACATGTGTACATATGTACATTCACCACACTCCATTAATATTGGATTCTCTACTATTATTATTATTCAAAACCCAAGAAACAAAAACAATTTTTAGTTTTTTTCTTATTTGCAAATCGAGTAGATAAAACAAAATCGTTTTAAGAAATCACATATTTGAACCTGTGCAGGCCACCTTTTGAATTGATGAGGCAGGTAGCTACTGCATGACGGCTTGCCGACAGTAACACCGCTGATCAACTGGCCTTTTTGTTAAATAATTTATTCAAAAATTTTTCTGCAAACATGCGTTTGTAAAATCTTGTATGTATATCTATAATATTATTATGGTTTTATTCAATCATACATTTAAAAATATAAAATACATATATCTTTTTAAGTTTAATATTGAAATGTAGGATAGCTGACGTAGGGCATCCCAAGGAATCCTGATGTATATAACGGCCCGCAGGATCATGGCACGGTGGGCGAGTGCGCCAAAAAAGGTAGCACCACAATAAAAAAATAAAACGGATGACCTGATTACTTGAGTGATCAGATCCCCCCATTACTTTCGATCTTTTCTTCTTTCTCATGTTCAAGGTCTGTCTTCGTCTGTCGTTCTTTATGTAAAAATATAGTACGCGATAAATAAATAAATAAATATAACTAATAAGAAGGAAGCCATTTTAATATGTCGGTTGACCAATAGTAACCCACCCAATTGCCGGCGAGCATCAACAATATTGCTAAAAATGCAAAGAAAGAATTGGAGGAGAATAAACGTCACAACAGAAAAATGGAAGCAATTGCTTTAGGCAAAGGACTCTATCTAAGACTATATCAAAAGGGATATGGTATATCAACTAACTTTCCAAAAAACTTTTAATTCAGCTACTTAATAAGCCACTCTCAAAAATAGACATTGTGAACTTTGCTCATAAACATATCCCCTTTTTCAGAAGTGTATTTATGAGAGACTAATTACCAAAATGAGTACGGAAGAGAGAATATGGTATTGTTAACTTATACCTTTCAAATGGATCTGAAACGCATTGAGTAGCTTACTACAAAGCAGATAAGCAAATTATTATATATTATATTTTGATAGTTATGGAAATTTACCACCACCTTTAGAGCTTATTAGATATTTAGAAGAGAATATAAGATACAATTATAACCAAGTTCAACGATTCTGTTCTTTTAACTGTGGACACTTATGTTTAAGATTTCTATTACTGCAGCATATAGCTGTTGATTGAAATCAACTTGTATTCAACTTTAAAATAAATAAATGAATAAAAATCTTTTATTTTAGTACAAAAACAACTATATATAGCTATAGTAGATTTAGTGTGATTGGAGTGTGTGTGTTGTTTACTTCGGAAACCATCTGTAAAACCGAGTTAAGTTGTGTTAAACCACATAAAAAACCGTGATAAACAACAAGATAAACTACATAAAACCGCTTGACAACCAAAAACCACCTGTGAAGGTGTTTTTCAGTTTATATCTGGTGGTTTTTTAATTAAAAATGAATGAGCATATACTGAAAGAATTGTCAAAAAACAAGAAACGCCCTGAAAAGAAAATTTCAAAGCTTTAGATTAGGTAGAGCCGCAAATGAATATCAATTAGAGGAAAATTTAGTAGTATTGATGAATATTTTGATGCAGCGGAAATAGGAATATCTGAACTTCAAACACAAGATTTATCGTTAGCACCAAGCGAAGGGAGTTATAAAAATAAACCTGATACATTTAATAATGAAGACTATAATTACACGGGTGAAAAAACTGATGAGATCTGTAATCTTAGTTTAAATGATTTAGAGCGTCTGAAAAAGCTGGATAAAGCATTTGGACCTACCAAAAAAAGTGGACAATTCAGTTTGGGAAGTTCTAAAATATCTGTTTACCACAAGAAAATTGAGCTGGAATCTGGTAAAAAGTGGAATCTTACTCCTGGATTATATTCTTTGATTTACTTGGAAGATCCTGAAGGTTATAATGAAACACATTTGGATGTACGAGTATATCAGAAAATCTTATCAAAATCCAATGCCCATAGAAAAAATTATCAATCTGATGGCCCGCTTTAGGGGAAATCGTTCAAAAAAGTACACTAAAATAATAAAAAAAAAACCTTTCTCAAGAAATGATGATCCAAGTGCAATGTCTACACCTCTAAATACGAAATCTAAGGATTGAAGTTTTATGACAACTAAGCCAAATTATGTATATTGGGATGATCCAAATGAGATAGTTGATCGACTTAAACTTTTAGTTGGCTCACAGCCAGCTGATAACACCAATCATAATAATCAAATCATTTCGATAGTTGAAGAACTTCGTCTATAAATAAATAATACTGTGATTATCAATAATTTAGTATTATCAAAATGTCTCTTGACAAGTTTGGTCACTTCTTCTCAACTAGCAATGAAAAAGAAAGATCAAGTGTAAAAAGTCAAATTGCTGGTGTTTTACTTTATATTGTTTTACATTATTTTTTCATACAAACGTCTTATGTGGGTGAACCCTTGGAAGATAATGTTGCAAGTAGTAGGGAAATTGGGATTCTATGACAGGAGGTGGCTTATTGCTTTTGATTTTTAAGTGCTTCATTATTGGAGTTAATTTATTGATTTTGGGGGAGGGGGAGTGACAGGTGTGTAACCTTTTTTAGAAAAATGTGTAGTTTTGGATCACGTATGAGACATTTATTTATGGCTGACCATTTTTTAATTGTGGGTTGACATTAGGTGAAGGATCAATCACAAGCACTTGTGTGTTTGTAGGTGATTGTGTTTTTAAGGAGGATATTGTGTGTTAGGTGTATAACATGCAACCTGTGTGCTAGACGCAAGTGGAAGATCAGGTAGCAGCTGCCGCACTGTTGTGCATTTGATTTTTTGAGGGTGGTTGCAATGATCAGTGGAAAGGTAATGCTCACTTCTCTTTTGTTACTTTTTGTCAATGTAAGAGCTCATAGGACACCTCACACTTAAATGTTTTCCCACACAATAATTAAAGTATTATTGTTGTAAACTTAAGTACGTACTCCGCACGAACGTTTCCCACGCGCTGGTACCTTCTTCGTGAGTTTGGTTCTCCCCCTTTTTACAGAGCACTCTTCTTGAGTGTTATGTTAAGTTAATTTCACAATAATTTGAGCCTGCGTTGCTTTGTGCACCTGCGGGCTTCATACCTAATATTTTACATTCTGATATCTAAAACCTTAGTAATTTTCGAACTCTACGATCATCAACTCTTGTGTGTTGTATTTTCAACGTTTAAAAAGAAACCAAAACAAAATAAAATTAAAATGTTCATCAACAAGAATAACTCCCTGAACGCCATCGAGGGATTTAACTATGTCTTCCGGAACACCTCGCCTCAAGGACAGAGCCGCCCGATTTATTTCGATAATTTAACTTATATGGCTAATTCAAGCATGGCCATCGATCCAACCCACTCCATCATCAACAACAACATCATCACTAATCCCACCGCCAACTCCACCAGCACAAGCAACAATCCCATCACCACCAGCACCACCACCAGCTCCATCATCAACTCCGTCACCAACTCCGTCACCAACAACATCAACTCCATCACCACCACCAACAACATGAACCCCATCACCACCAGCAACAATTTTAACTGTAATGGACCATCAACTCAAGCAAAGGTCTGCACCGCGTGCAATATACAAATTGTTCTAATTCCCACACCTATAAATAGTCAGGTAAAACTAATTTCAAGCAGATTCAAGAATCGGATTTCGACATTCTCATTTGAGAATAGCTCAAGAAATTCTTCCGCTAATTAAATATGTGTTTGAAACTCACTCAGCTTGCAAAATAAATATTGAACTCTTTGCAGAGTATATTAAATTCGCTGATGATGAATTGCTAATGACTATTAAATATCACCAATCCAATATGAGTGTCGTAACAGCATGTAGTGATCTGGGAGAAATAATCAAAGATCATGCATCAATCATTTGTACGAAAATTAATGAATTTCAATTGAAGGATAGTGGATGGACACTGTCTCAAATCTTACGGCTTGAGGTAAACATCAATAAATATACTCCAATTAAGGTTTCAAGCTTTATTGAAACACCAAAAGTGTTGAGAAATAAGAGAGCAATAATTAATGTTAAAAATGCTGATGCATTTTGTTTTAAATGGGCATTTTGTTTTAAATGGGCATTTTGTTTTAAATGAGCATTGCCCTGAAAGCACCAGTAAACAACAAGCCTGCACAATGCGCAGCATACAAAGTTGATGGTATTAAAAGGTACTTCATAAAAATTTATGAAGGGATCACGCTCAATTTTTCCAATTTGAATTTGCCACTACCGTTGGACCAAATAAAAATGTTTGAAGCTCAGAACCAAAGCATAAGCATCAATGTTTTTGGCCTTTTGTGACGGAGGTGGAGAAGAAAAACCACATTAGCCTGATGTTGCTGGAGGCGAAGGAGCGCGGACATTTCGTGTGGATAACAAATTTGTTAGGGTAATATTTAAATAAATACTGTTTTCTAAAAATAATATTTTTTAAAACATATATTTGTTTTTATATTTCCCGACTTGTAAGGCGCCAACTCTATCGCACAAGTTACAGTTATATTTCTGTAAGACTTGTCTTAATTACTCTCATAGCGAGCGGATGCATGCAGAGCACCGTCTACAGTGTGACAATGTTGTGTCTACGGTCCCATCGGAGGAACAAGCAAGTCTTAATTTTAAGAATTTTAATCGTAGTTTAGACGTACCCTTTGTGGTATATGCAGATTTTGAGTGTACACTAACCCCCCTTAATTCACAACTGAGTGAGAATGTTGTAGCAACTTCTCAACATATTCCCATTGCATATTCGTACTACATAACGTGCGCCTTTGACTCAGCGTTAGATAAGCTGGTTTAGGAAACTTGTGAAGGGGTGCAGCACATAATGCCTGCAATATTAATTTCCAAATTGCACCTTTTGTTCCTGTATTTTTTCATAATTTTTCAAAATATGATTCTCTCTTGTTCGTTAGCAATTTAAATAAAGTTGAAAATGATATAAAAATACTCCCCCTTAATATAGAGTTGTACATTTCACTCTCAAAATATATTCATATTGCATCCCATGATAAAAACCTTGAGATTAGATTCTTAGACACTTTCCGCTTCATGGCATCCAGTCAGATGCACTTAGTAGCAATCTAGTTATAGCCAGTTTCAATAACTGTATAAATAATATACACTCGCGAGCTTGAGTTGTAAATTCAGACTGCCTTGCACTGACGAGCAAGACCTTATTTTATTGGAAAATCTTAAAATTAAATACATATGTTTCCTTATCTATCGCAGTCGCTTGTAAGACGAAGTAAATGTAATATTGATTAACTCTCTATTTTGTACATATCTTATTCTTAAGTAAACTACAAGACCTATAATCACCACTGTCACTAAAATCAATGAGACGCGTCCACTTACAGTAAAGAAATGCAATTCACCCAAGTGAACTTTGTGGTCGTTGAGATAATGTATTTTTTCATGCAGTTTCTGAAGTTCCTTGGTTTTGTTGATTGTATTGTAGTTAACTTTAAATGATGTGTGAAGACTCTGAGGGGCCTGTAGGGTTACTCCTTTAAGAGTTAGAGAACATCCTTCAGTGAGGTCCAGGATGCCAACCTTCGGTAGTCGTACTAGTTGATGATGCGAGTCACCGCATTGGATCTGACCCGAAGTATTCTCAAACGTTTTGAACAACCAGCGATTGTGGGCACCCAGTTTTATCCAAAAGGATTGCTCCTTGTATTCATCCATTGAGCACAACATTTTTGTGTGAGGCCTCATTGGAGTTGTCTCACAGAAGATCTCTTCTGCATCTTTCCATGCCCAGTTTCCTTGGCAGACTCTTGTTTCCTCGTTTTCCCAACGGCACTTGTTCAGGTCGGCGTCAGACATTAAATGAAATGTGTTTGACGCCGTATTGTAGATTATATAATTCGCTGCTACCGCTGGAATCATTTTTTGATTATTGCCGAGGAACGGTATCGGAATAATCTTAAAAATGGCCGACTCCTGATTCAGGTACAATGGAATTTTAGCCTTAATTATGATCATCTCATCCTTGTATATTCCGTGCGCCGCCAGAAGTTTGTAAGCTGTCTGTAGTTTATGTCCAGCAGTTTTCCCAGGTAATATTTGGTTGCGTGGCATTACGTCCTGTACTTTATTAATCTCCTTCATCATTTGAGATGGCTTGATTAGTATAGGATTCAATCTTCCCTGCTTTAAATCCACGAACAAATCAATTATTTTTTCTTGAATTGATTCCGCTCATTATCATCATTAAAGTTTTCGTTGACTTTTTCTGTCATTGTTTTCACTAAGTTGACTGTTGCGTTGATAACTGAAGTCTGATTCTCCATATAGCTTTTTAAGTTTTCTTGGTTCGTCTTGATAGGCACTGTTGTTCAAATTCCATAAACTTGGGACATAATCCTTTAGCTTTTTCCAGTATTGCGGGAGCTTGCCGTGAAACCTCCAAATAGGCTTGTAAATTGAAGTAGAATAGAAAATCCCAGCTTGATGATGTTACTTCCACTTTTCCAATCTTTTCCATAAATATTTCTGATTCGTTTTCTAGCTCCCTTATATGTATTTTTGAGCTATTTTGATTGGAAATAATGACTCCAGTTGTCACGTGGAACATCATTAGTAGGCTTAAAATGGTTGCTGCAGTCATGTTACTCCGTGTGCCTCTGTGTAGCGTCTTTTGCTCTTCCTCTTGTGTTGGTAACGGACACATTTTATTAATTGACCGTTTTATCTCGCCGTTACTTGTTTTAATTATGACAACTCTGGCTTTATTGTCTTCTCCTTTGGCGGTTTTTGTGATTTTTCCCATTGGCCATTTTCCGGGATGTGTATTTTCCTGTTTGATCAGTACCACTTGACCCTCCTTAAGCTTTTCTTTGTCGCTTTGCCATTTTGTTCTTTTTTGCAGTGACACCAAATAGTCTTCTTTCCATTTTTTCCAAAATTCTGCAGTAATTCGCTGAATGTATCTCCATCTGTCTAGCGATCCTATCTGGCCCATGCACGTCCATATTTTCTGGTGCGCTTATAAGTGGCCTACCCACTAGGAAATGTCCAGCGGTGAGTACATCATCCGTTTCGCTCTCATTTCTCATTGTTCAGCACTGCCTCTATACGACATAGCAGCGTAGAGAACTCCTCATAGGTGCAGCTATTGTTTCCAAGTACACGCTTTAAATGATATTTCATGGATTTCACGCCAGCTTCCCACAATCCACCCATGTGAGTGCTCCCCGGGGGAACAAAATGCCAGGTTATGCCATCTTTTTGCAAAATTGGTGCTAATTTTGTATTGCTCAAAATAGCAGCTTCTAAATCAACATTTAGTTTCCTTGCTGCTCTAACGAAATTTGTTCCATTATCGGAGTACAGGTGTTTGCTTTTGCCCCGTCTCGCAAAAAATCGATGTCGCGTTTCCAGAAATTTATCCGTGGTCATGTCGCTGACCAGCTCCAAATGGATTGCTTTTGTAGCCATACAAATGAAGATGCAGACGTGTCCCTTATAAGCTTTTTGCCCTCGTCCTTTTGAGCATCTAATTTGGAATGGTCCCGCATAGTCTATGCCCGTTGCATAAAATGGAAACTCACCGATCACTCTATAAGTGGGCAGGTTTCCCATGATTTGGTTAATTGACTCCTGTCCGTATATAATGCATGTGACACATGCTCGGAAATGTTTTCTTATCAGGTTGCGACAACCAAATATCCAGTATTCCCGTTGTATGAAGTTTTTCATTAACTTGATTCCTCCGTGTAGGGTCATTTTGTGGGCCTTATCGATCAGTAGCCAAGCCAAATGGGATTTTCCTATGATGATGGGATGTTTTATTCCGAATGGTAAGGCTGAGTTTTGTAGTCGACCTCCAACTCTCAGAATTCCTTCATCGTCCAGAAACGGATAGACAGCAATTTTGTCAGTGGATCGTCTTCATTCAACGTTGCTGCCTTTATCAATATCTCCTCTTCTTTTTGTACTGGCCACTCACTGACTGGCTGAGTTAGCCACTGTGGCCCATGCCACCTTGTCGAATGATGTTCCAGTTTTTTTGATGTAATTCCTCTTGAAGCGACGTCTCCTGGATTATCTTCTGACTTTACGTAGTTCTATTTTACTGATGGTAGATGGCTCGTAAGTCATCCACCCTGGTTTTCACAAATTTGTCCTTACTGCGCTTATTTGTGATCCATGCAATTGTAATTTGCGAGTCGCCCCATGCATTGATTTGACCTCGGCAGTTCATGGTGGATGAGATGCGAATCAACAGTTTTGCCAGAAGTTGAGCTGCACAAAGCTCTAACTTGAGGATGGTTTTCTTGTTTTTTAAGGGATTTACCTTGCTTCTTAAAGCAAGCAAGGTGACTTGGCTACCTACTTTTGCGTATACTACGGCAGCATATGCTTTCTCTAAGGCGTCACAAAATCCATGCAGCTCAATGGCCGTGAGACCTTTGCTTCCAATTCATCACGGAATCCGTATACTTGTTAAAGCAGGTAGTTCATTTGCAAAGTTGCGCCAAATGTCTGCCAAGCCCTCTTCCAGTTCTGCGTCCCACTTGAAGTACATTTTCCATAGTTCCCGCATGAAACATTTTCCTTGTAATGTTACCGGGGTTAGCCATCCTAATGAGTCAAATATCCTTGCTAGTTGAGAAAGTACCGAACGCTTTGAAATATGACCCAGGGGCGCTGAATGTAAAATCGTCTCTGGCTGGGTCCACTGGCTGGGTCCCAAAGCAATCCCAATGTTTTTATTGTCTCGTCCTTTGTTATTGAGATTTTTTCCGACTTATTTGTGTTTGTTATGGATGCAATTATCTTCTTATCGTTGGAGACCCATTTGCGTAGATGCATTCCTCCTTTGTTCAAGACAGCTCTTATTGTCTGTTGGATCGCAGTGCAGTCTTCTATCGTGTTGGCTCCAGTCATTAAATCATCCATGTAGAAATCGTTTTTGCTTGCATCGCATGAACAATGCTAATGAGATGTTGGACTCTGTCCGCGACGACCCAAATTTACTCCAGAGGGTCATAACTGGTGACGAATCATGGGTTTATGGTTACGACGTGGAAACCAAAGCTCAATCATCTCATTTTTTTGAATAGGTAAAAATCGAAGACGATCCAAAACACGTGCAAGCAAAGCAGCTGTCAACAATTAAGTGAACATTCAAAATGGCCGAGCTTGTCGGCATAAGTGAGAGACATGAGTACCAACATAACGCTACAAAAAAATCGAAATTCGAATTTACGTAACCCGCGAAAATTCAAAATTCGCGATACTTTTTGAACACACCTCGTATGCCCGAGCTGCACGTACTCTTTCATAAAATTGTTGTATTCCTGGTAGAGCATTTGGTCCTTTTTAAAATTTTTTTTCATTTGCAGTAGTCTTGCTACTGCTTGCTTACCAAAAACCAATGCCCATAGAAACAATTATCAATCTGATGGCCCGCTTTAGGGGAAATCGTTCAAAAAAGTACACTAAAATAATAAAAAAAAAACCTTTCTCAAGAAATGATGATCCAAGTGCAATGTCTACACCTCTAAATACGAAATCTAAGGATAGAAGTTTTATGACAACTAAGCCAAATTATGTATATTGGGATGATCCAAATGAGATAGTTGATCGACTTAAACTTTTAGTTGGCTCACAGCCAGCTGATAACACCAATCATAATAATCAAATCATTTCGATAGTTGAAGAACTTCGTCTATAAATAAATAATACTGTGATTATCAATAATTTAGTATTATCAAAATGTCTCTTGACAAGTTTGGTCACTTCTTCTCAACTAGCAATGAAAAAGAAAGATCAAGTGTAAAAAGTCAAATTGCTGGTGTTTTACTTTATATTGTTTTACATTATTTTTTCATACAAACGTCTTATGTGGGTGAACCCTTGGAAGATAATGTTGCAAGTAGTAGGGAAATTGGGATTCTATAACAGGAGGTGGCTTATTGCTTTTGATTTTTAAGTGCTTCATTATTGGAGTTAATTTATTGATTTTGGGGGAGGGGGAGTGACAGGTGTGTAACCTTTTTTAGAAAAATGTGTAGTTTTGGATCACGTATGAGACATTTATTTATGGCTGACCATTTTTTAATTGTGGGTTGACATTAGGTGAAGGATCACTCACAAGCACTTGTGTTTTTGTAGGTGATTGTGTTTTTAAGGAGGATATTGTGTGTTAGGTGTATAACATGCAACCTGTGTGCTAGACGCAAGTGGAAGATCAGGTAGTAGCTGCCGCACTGTTGTGCATTTGATTTTTTGAGGGTGGTTGCAATGATCAGTGGAAAGGTTATGCTCACTTCTCTTTTGTTACTTTTTGTCAATGTAAGAGCTCATAGGACACCTCACACTTAAATGTTTTCCCACACAATAATTAAAGTATTATTGTTGTAAACTTAAGTACGTACTCCGCACGAACGTTTCCCACGCGCTGGTACCTTCTTCGTGAGTTTGGTTCTCCCCCTTTTTACAGAGCACTCTTCTTGAGTGTTATGTTAAGTTAATTTCACAATAATTTGAGCCTGCGTTGCTTTGTGCACCTGCGGGCTTCATACCTAATATTTTACATTCTGATATCTAAAACCTTAGTAATTTTCGAACTCTACGATCATCAACTCGTGTGTGTTGTGTTCTCAACGTTTAAAAAGAAACCAAAACAAAATAAAATTAAAATGTTCATCAACAAGAATAACTCCCTGAACGCCATCGAGGGATTTAACTATGTCTTCCGGAACACCTCGCCTCAAGGACAGAGCCGCCCGATTTATTTCGATAATTTAACTTATATGGCTAATTCAAGCATGGCCATCGATCCAACCCACTCTATCATCAACAACAACATCATCACTAATCCCACCGCCAACTCCACCAGCACAAGCAACAATCCCATCACCACCAGCACCACCACCAGCTCCATCATCAACTCCATCATCAACTCCGTCACCAACTCCGTCACCAACAACATCAACTCCATCACCACCACCAACAACATGAACCCCATCACCACCAGCAACAATTTTAACTGTAATGGACCATCAACTCAAGCAAAGGTCTGCACCGCGTGCAATATACAAATTGTTCTAATTCCCACACCTATAAATAGTCAGGTAAAACTAATTTCAAGCAGATTCAAGAATCGGATTTCGACATTCTCATTTGAGAATAGCTCAAGAAATTCTTCCGCTAATTAAAAATGTGTTTGAAACTCACTCAGCTCGCAAAATAAATATTGAACTCTTTGCAGAGTATATTAAATTCGCTGATGATGAATTGCTAATAACTATTAAATATCACCAATCCAATATGAGTGTCGTAACAGCATGTAGTGATCTGGGAGAAATAATCAAAGATCATGCATCAATCATTTGTACGAAAATGGATGAATTCCAATTGAAGGATAGTGGATGGACACTGTCTCAAATCTTACGGCTTGAGGTAAACATCAATAAATATACTCCAATTAAGGTTTCAAGCTTTATTGAAACACCAAAAGTGTTGAGAAATAAGAGAGCAATAATTAATGTTAAAAATGCTGATGCATTTTGTTTTAAATGGGCATTTTGTTTTAAATGGGCATTTTGTTTTAAATGAGCATTGCCCTGAAAGCACCAGTAAACAACCAGCCTGCACAATGCGCAGCATACAAAGTTGATGGTATTAAAAGGTACTTCATAAAAATTTATGAAGGGATCACGCTCAATTTTTCCAATTTGAATTTGCCACTACCGTTGGACCAAATAAAAATGTTTGAAGCTCAGAACCAAAGCATAAGCATCAATGTTTTTGGCCTTTTGTGACGGAGGTGGAGAAGAAAAACCACATTAGCCTGATGTTGCTGGAGGCGAAGGAGCGCGGACATTTCGTGTGGATAAAAAATTTGTTAAGGTAATATTTAAATAAATACTGTTTTCTAAAAATAATATTTTTTAAAACATATATTTGTTTTTATATTTCCCGACTTGTAAGGCGCCAACTCTATCGCACAAGTTACAGTTATTTTTCTGTAAGACTTGTCTTAATTACTCTCATAGCGAGCGGATGCATGCAGAGCACCGTCAACAGTGTGACAATGTTGTGTCTACGGTCCCATCGGAGGAAAAAGCAAGTCTTAATTTTAAGAATTTTAATCGTAGTTTAGACGTACCTTTTGTGGTATATGCAGATTTTGAGTGTACACTAACCCCCCTTAATTCACAACTGAGTGAGAATGTTGTAGCAACTTCTCAGCATATTCCCATTGCATATTCGTAATACATAACGTGCGCCTTTGACTCAGCGTTAGATAAGCTGGTTTAGGAAACTTGTGAAGGGGTGCAGCACATAATGCCTGCAATATTAATTTCCAAATTGCACCTTTTGTTCCTGTATTTTTTCATAATTTTTCAAAATATGATTCTCTCTTGTTCGTTAGCAATTTAAATAAAGTTAAAAATGATATAAAAATACTCCCCCTTAATAAAGAGTTGTACATTTCACTCTCAAAATATATTCATATTGCATCCCATGATAAAAACCTTGAGATTAGATTCTTAGACACTTTCCGCTTCATGGCATCCAGTCAGATGCACTTAGTAGCAATCTAGTTATAGCCAGTTTCAATAACTGTATAAATAATATACACTCGCGAGCTTGAGTTGTAAATTCAGACTGCCTTGCACTGACGAGCAAGACCTTATTTTATTGGATAATCTTAAAATTAAATACATATGTTTCCTTATCTATCGCAGTCGCTTGTAAGACGAAGTAAATGTAATATTGATTAACTCTCTATTTTGTACATATCTTATTCTTAAGTAAACTACAAGACCTATAATCACCACTGTCACTAAAATCAATGAGACGCGTCCACTTGCAGTAAAGAAATGCAATTCACCCAAGTGAACTTTGTGGTCGTTGAGATAATGTATTTTTTCATGCAGTTTCTGAAGTTCCTTGGTTTTGTTGATTGTATTGTAGTTAACTTTAAATGATGTGTGAAGACTCTGAGGGGCCTGTAGGGTTACTCCTTTAAGAGTTAGAGAACATCCTTCAGTGAGGTCCAGGATGCCAACCTTCGGTAGTCGTACTAGTTGATGATGCGAGTCACCGCATTGGATCTGACCCGAAGTATTCTCAAACGTTTTGAACAACCAGCGATTGTGGGCACCCAGTTTTATCCAAAAGGATTGCTCCTTGTATTCATCCATTGAGCACAACATTTTTGTGTGAGGCCTCATTGGAGTTGTCTCACAGAAGATCTCTTCTGCATCTTTCCATGCCCAGTTTCCTTGGCAGACTCTTGTTTCCTCGTTTTCCCAACGGCACTTGTTCAGGTCGGCGTCAGACATTAAATGAAATGTGTTTGACGCCGTATTGTAGATTATATAATTCGCTGCTACCGCTGGAATCATTTTTTGATTATTGCCGAGGAACGGTATCGGAATAATCTTAAAAATGGCCGACTCCTGATTCAGGTACAATGGAATTTTAGCCTTAATTATGATCATCTCATCCTTGTATATTCCGTGCGCCGCCAGAAGTTTGTAAGCTGTCTGTAGTTTATGTCCAGCAGTTTTCCCAGGTAATATTTGGTTGCGTGGCATTACGTCCTGTACTTTATTAATCTCCTTCATCATTTGAGATGGCTTGATTAGTATAGGATTCAATCTTCCCTGCTTTAAATCCACGAACAAATCAATTATTTTTTCTTGAATTGATTCCGCTCATTATCATCATTAAAGTTTTCGTTGACTTTTTCTGTCATTGTTTTCACTAAGTTGACTGTTGCGTTGATAACTGAAGTCTGATTCTCCATATAGCTTTTTAAGTTTTCTTGGTTCGTCTTGATAGGCACTGTTGTTCAAATTCCATAAACTTGGGACATAATCCTTTAGCTTTTTCCAGTATTGCGGGAGCTTGCCGTGAAACCTCCAAATAGGCTTGTAAATTGAAGTAGAATAGAAAATCCCAGCTTGATGATGTTACTTCCACTTTTCCAATCTTTTCCATAAATATTTCTGATTCGTTTTCTAGCTCCCTTATATGTATTTTTGAGCTATTTTGATTGGAAATAATGACTCCAGTTGTCACGTGGAACATCATTAGTAGGCTTAAAATGGTTGCTGCAGTCATGTTACTCCGTGTGCCTCTGTGTAGCGTCTTTTGCTCTTCCTCTTGTGTTGGTAACGGACACATTTTATTAATTGACCGTTTTATCTCGCCGTTACTTGTTTTAATTATGACAACTCTGGCTTTATTGTCTTCTCCTTTGGCGGTTTTTGTGATTTTTCCCATTGGCCATTTTCCGGGATGTGTATTTTCCTGTTTGATCAGTACCACTTGACCCTCCTTAAGCTTTTCTTTGTCGCTTTGCCATTTTGTTCTTTTTTGCAGTGACACCAAATAGTCTTCTTTCCATTTTTTCCAAAATTCTGCAGTAATTCGCTGAATGTATCTCCATCTGTCTAGCGATCCTATCTGGCCCATGCACGTCCATATTTTCTGGTGCGCTTATAAGTGGCCTACCCACTAGGAAATGTCCAGCGGTGAGTACATCATCCGTTTCGCTCTCATTTCTCATTGTTCAGCACTGCCTCTATACGACATAGCAGCGTAGAGAACTCCTCATAGGTGCAGCTATTGTTTCCAAGTACACGCTTTAAATGATATTTCATGGATTTCACGCCAGCTTCCCACAATCCACCAATGTGAGTGCTCCCCGGGGGAACAAAATGCCAGGTTATGCCATCTTTTTGCAAAATTGGTGCTAATTTTGTATTGCTCAAAATAGCAGCTTCTAAATCAACATTTAGTTTCCTTGCTGCTCTAACGAAATTTGTTCCATTATCGGAGTACAGGTGTTTGCTTTTGCCCCGTCTCGCAAAAAAT
>JAWNMR010000515.1:0-29375 GCA_035043845.1 Drosophila picticornis
ACATATATTGTAATTTGAATTAACTAAACAAGGCAGGTATTTATACATGTCTTAGTATGCCACATCTGTTACATGGTCATTATTGGTTGGTTATTTTTTTTATGACTGACAATATCCGAGTGCGGTTACGCCGTACTTTCAGCACCAAAACAGCTGTGTTGGTAATCCATCATAGTCGACTGGCTTGAAGAGGGATGACGTTACTGTTTGAGCTTAAAAAACGGATTAGACAATATAACAGCTGATATTACATATACATACCAAGTTTAGTTAGTGCATTATAAAATTAAATATTAGTTCTTCACAAATTCATTCGATTGTTAATTAAACATAAAGTTTTACTAAATTATTGTGTATGGCCTTGTAGAGTCCAGTCCCTATTAATCGAAGTTTTGGAGTGGAGTGCCAATATTATGTTAGATGTTTGCGTCCAAAACTTCAGCGCTGATACGTCTTTACAGAGGCGGTACCGCAGCACGTAAGCACTATGGATATGGCGTTAGGGAGTTTGTAAATGTGTTCTCCGTATTGCACACCCAAAAAATTAACAGCAAGTTAATTGTTAACGGCAGCAATAAGCTTGTCGCGCTCGAACTGCCCAACTGTGCAGCTTCAATTACAGAAAGGCCACTAGCACTGATCACAATTCGAATGATTGGCATAGCCGCACTGGCACAATTGGCTTATGGCAGCCGCCACTTTTCGGGAAGACGCCTATCCACCAAAAAATCTATTGAGTAATAAGCTATACCGGGTTTTTTTTTTTAATATTTACACAATTTCTATCCAATATTGGTGGGAACGCACTTTTCACCGTTTTTTTTTTTTTTATCGTTTTATTTCAATTAATATCAATAAAAAGAGCTTTAATAATACGATGCCGGCATGTAATTTTTCGATAAGAAAATTGTTGCACACCTCGTCAATTGCAGAAAGGAAACCAACCAGCGTGGGCGTCGCTACGCTAATTAGGTCACCGATTAGAGTTGCTAATTAGATCATAAAGGGCTGTAAATGGATCGGTCCACGCATCGTTATCGATCAGCTGTTTACATGTGTGATCGTTGTTACAGTCACGTCCCAAAAAACGTTACAAGTGCGAATTGTTCTCATATTTTGTTAATATTAATGTGCCTATATGTACACCACTTCAAAGGTATGACATGATCCAAAAGTCAGCACAATGTTTGAGGAGCATTCGTTTATCCGAATGGCATCCTGGTAAATTGATACAACGGTCTCTTTGGGACAGACATAGCAGTGTTTTCTTTAGACTTGGCATGCAAACAAATCTGCCAGAAAGCGTCTTTTAGTTCAATTTTGGAAATACACTGAACAGGTGGTAGACGAATTAACAGGCGGAGATAGGTACTATTTCAAGGACCTCTAACTCAATCACTCAGTCGATTTCAGTACACTTCTGTTGTTTGCTTCATGGGCTTAGCATCACCAGTATCAATACAGTCTTCGATTAGAGATCTTTTTCCTTTCCGAGAGAGACGACTGCAGTCTAATTCGCTTACCACAGTCGTATTAGAAATATTAATACCGAATGACTTCTAAAAATCTATTCCACATATGATGTCTTATGTGATTGAAAGTACAATCATCAATTCAACTTCTTTCTGTAATAAGTCATACTCCATCGAAATAAGAAAAGCACCTAATACTTTTTGACGTTGGCTATCTGCAGTGCGAACATTGCCTTTCAATTTTTTTAACTTTATGTCTGCTGCAAGCAATCGTGCGGCCAATTGTTCTCTGATCACGCTTTTATTAGCACCATTATACAATAATGCTAAATAGCTTTGACCAAATAACAAGATTTCTATATAGACGCGAATCATTACAATTGCGGATGGTAGAGACAACTGTAATATTCTTTAGCGATCGCTTGTTTCTCCAATATTCATCCATTCTAACTAAAGAGCGAGTTTTGCGAAGCGAATTTATTTTCAAACAGAATATTTGACATGCAACGGTTTGAATCTTAGATTCTTTGATAAATCCGTGGTATTGTTTAGAATTTGTGGGGTACAAATTGAGTGTTTTTCATTATTTGAAAGTTGATCCGAGGCTGTAGGTGGATATCCACTGATTATGCACGGTGGACGTCTTGTCGAAAGTTTTCCGATACGAGGTTGCACTTAGGTCATGTCGGTTTGTAAGTATCAAGACGGCCACAACTATAGCAAAATACGCTTCTGGTTTTTATATAATCTTGATATCTATGACCTATTTCATCACAATTCCAACATTTTATCCCATCAACTGAACGCTTTGCATTTATCTCGATTGCCTCTGCAGAATCTGTATGAGAAGTATCTATCCATTCTTCCTCATGCATGACTTCAATTAAGAAAACGCCTGGTGTTAGTCGGTCGAGGCACAGGTTATTGAAGACATACTTAAACAGAATTGTTCGTCGCATTGTTGACTCGTTAAGTTAGAATCTTTTATCTCCTCATCAGAGCGTTGATCTCTATATCACTCACGCAAGGCATCGCATAGTTGAAACCAATTAGGCCGACTATTTGATCTTTGAAACATCCAGTAGAACTGTAATGTAGGTCCACAGAATAATATAACATTGACCGACTGCAGTGCGAACATTGCCTTTAAATTTTTGTTAACTGCAGGTCTGCTGCAAGCAATCGTGCGGCCAATTGTCCTCTGATCACGTTTTTATTAGCACCACTACACAATAATGCTAAATAGCTTTGACCAAATACTATAAGATTTACATATGGAAGCGAATCATTAATGTTCGCTTGTTTTTCCAAAATTCATTCATTCTAACTGAGGAACCAGTTTTGGAAGGCGAATTTATTTTCAAACGGAATATTTCCGCTCTACGCTGGTAATATTCTTTCAATTTGACATGCAACGGTTTGAATCTTAGAATCTTTGATAAATCCGCGTTTAGAATTTGTAGGGTACTAATTGAGTCTTTTTCATTATTTGATAGTTGCTCCGAGGCTATAGGTGGATTTCCACTGATTATGCTCGGTGGACATCCTGTCAAAAGTTTTGCGACACGGGGTTGCATTTAGGACATGTCGGTTTGTAAGTATCAAGACGCCCACAAACATAGCAAAATGAGCGTCTGTTTTTTATACAATCTTGTTATCTGTTTGCGCTATCAGCTTTCTGATAGCTTTTTTTCAATAATTAACACTAAGCTATTTAACTTTATAAACTTTATTTAATTTATTTAGACTAGAAGCTTGGCTTGGTCTTTCAACAAAACTTTCTTTTGTCATCTATTACAAACGAATAGCTAAACTTTCAATACAACGGTAATTATGATCGACAAGCGAAAATGAAGGTTTGAAGCCACTTGCTAAACCAACACATTGTTTATTAAAGGTTTGAAGCCACTTGCCAAACCTATCAACAACGAGAGTAATTAAAACAGATCGATAACCTAGAGCAATGCGAAACAACTAATAATAAGCTGCAGCCGCCGGCATCTTAGCGAGCGGCCTTTTTTGCACAAAGAGAGCTAATCGCTGGCTGCTGCAGTTAAACTACACTTAAGAGAATGTGCATATGTAACAACAACTATTTATGTCAAGCCACGCAGGGCTCCAAAATTAAACATGTTGTCAACTCAAAATCAATTAAATTTCTTCGGTGCTGCTGCCAACATACTCCCCCCTTTGAAAGACTTCCAGAAAGTCAGAATCCTTTACAGACAACATGCAAATGAGCCACTTCCGCAACGCCACCTCTGTATTGAATTGTTCGAGAATTGTTGCCAGAGTCAGCACATCGAAATCGCCAAGAATTTCTGCAATTGCAACTAACGGTGAAGAACAAATGTGTCCGCAGTTTTGGCAGACAAGTGCTCGTCACTTATAAAAACGAACACCGACTTGTCAACACAGCGGTAATGCGCCTGCCGTTGGATTCGCGGACTGTAGCTTTTCATCTGGAACATCCTTGTCGTCCATCTTCTGTTCGTTGTAGAAAATGCCATCCGCCTTGGGCAGCTTTCAGTAGTGACGCTAGAACCGATCCTGTCCGAAGTAGGCGGCCCTCAGCTGATCAAATCAACGCTGCAGATGCGATCTCTTGGAGCAGCTGTTGTCGCCTGGTTCGAGGCGGCATTTCCCAGTTGTTTGCAGGCCTCCGCTGCCGCAGATTTGGCCGTTCCGCGTCGAGCTCCGGTGAACAGAGCTTGCATGGTGGCCTCCCAATCCGCTTGTACCATTCCGTAGGCCTCGATGCACGCCTTTCGCTGATGGAGCGCCTTGTATTTACGCACCTTCAAATCCTCCTCGGACTGTTGCTGGAGCCGCTTAGCCTTCAAACTTAGCTTGACCAGATTTACATCATTATCGAACCCAATGCCTACCGGGACGATATCCATGTTGGTTCATGTGGACTTGCGATTGTCATCGAAGGGGGTGCCTTGACGCCATCGCGTTTCACACTGTTGGGTGACACTTCAGCATCTCCAGCTCCAGTTCCAGCATCAACATCTTCCTTGTCGGTCTCTATGATATGCGGTTCAGACACCAAACGCTTCTTATAACGGTTACAACTCCATGTGTCGGAGTGTGAACGATATGGTCCGCAATTCACACCTTTCCAGCTGCCCCTTCAATCGGACCTTCAATTTCGCAACCAGCCAATGAAAGCTTTGGTAAAACTCAAGGATAAACGATTTTTCAATTTTATTCAATAACGCTAAGTTTACCTCAAGCAGCCCAGCATCAAACGGAATGATCTCAGATTCCGAACATGAAATGTCAACACCTTTTTAGAGGAAAATAAAAATATTTAAACTTCTTCTTATAAACGAAAATTGCGTAGGTACACTCTGGGGACGCAACTGTTGTTGTGTACATGTTTACGCTTAACGCACGCACAAAATTGCAGCCTACTTTGCAGACAACAACAAATGCAGGCACCGCTAAACTGACAGATTACCCGCAATTCCTAATAATTAATAATACGCACAGAACTATTTAAAAAATTGGATGGTGGTTGATTTGAGGAAGAGGAGAATTCAAAGAGGTTGGTGGTTGGAGTGGACGAAGCCATACAAACTTCGGACAATTAAATTGTCATGGCTGTTGGACTTGGAGAAGTAACCGTGCTACGTTATTCGTAGCCCCACGTTGGTCGCCATTTCATTATGTAACGAACCCGTTGAAGTGTGCAGCAAACTGGAGGCGTACTCTGCCTACACGGTCGACTGTGCTCAGGGAAAATGGGGTGAGTGCTCTTGCTACCTAGTAAGCTGCCGTATCACATATAGCACATATGTCACAAATAGTAGACAGAGTGCTAAAGGATCGGAATCAAACAGCTAGACAGAATAGCTAACAGAATCCACTATTGATATATTTATATCGAAGAACAGAGATGTTGATGTTCTTCTTCTTCTACCCGCCCAACATGTAAAGACTAATGTTCGGTGCGCTTTACACTATTAAAGATGCAAAACGATATTTATTTCAGGAGCCCATTAAACTATTTTTAATCCATAATTAATTCCTTATATACTTCATAATTCCAGTTATTGGTTCATCTTAGTTTGTTAACACTTAATTATTACAAGTCATTTACTTCAATTACTAATAATTCCTTTAATAATAAACTTATGTTACAAAAGCCCTTGGCTATTTATATATAGGTAATTTGAATTAACTAAGTAAGGCAGGTGTTTAAATGCTCACATTTTTTATATGATCATTATTGGTTGGTTATTTTCTTTATGACTGACAATATCGGAGTGCGGTTACGCCGTACTTTCAGCACCAAAACAGGTGTGTTGGTAGTCCATCGTAGTCGACTGGCCTGAAGAGGGATGACGTTGCTGTTTGAACTTCAAAACGGATTAGACAATATAACAGCTGATATTACATATACATACCATACCAAGTTTAGTTAAAGCATTATAAAATTAAATATTAATTCTTCACAAATTCATTCTATGTTAATTTAACCTAAAGTTTTACTAAATTGTTGTGTATGCCCTTGTGGAGTTCAGGATGATTCTTCAGGATGATTCGGTCAGCCGCCACTCACATATGATCCGATACTTGCCGTACTTTATGCCAATTCGATGTTGAATGATTGCGTCAGCGCTGTTCCGCCTTTAAAGACGCGGTACCGGAGCACTTGATCACTAAGGAAACTACGTCAAGGAAAATGTATATGTGTTCTCCATATTGCACACCGAACAGATTAACAGCAAGTTAATTGGCAGCAATACCCTTGTCGCGTTCGAACTGGCCAACTGTGCAGCTTCAATTATAGAAAGGGTACTGGCACACACAGACGCCACGTTTCGGAAAGACGCCTATACACCAAAAATCTTTTAAGTACGCAATTTCTATCCAAAATTGGTGGGAACGCACTTTTCACCGTGCTTTGTATCGGTTTCTTTTAATTGGTATCAGTAATGCCGCCAAGTTATTTTTCAATAAGAAAATTGTGTCACACGTCGTCAGTTGTAGAAAGGAAAGGACACCAGTGCGAATTGTTCTCATTTTTTGTTAATATTAATGTGCTCATATGTCCACTACAACTTTATGTCGCTTAATGGTTCGAATTATCCTAGCTCATCTACGCACTCGTGTATTCTATTATTTAGTCTTGTCCGATGATTTCGATTCTCATTTGATTATATGGAAAGAAAAAGCTTTTAGTTTACGAAAAGCTAATTTTACTATTAACTTTAGGAAATCGATCTTTCGCATGACAGAAATTATATACCTTGGGTTTATCATCGGGGATGGTCAAATAAGAACAAACCCAGACAAAATAAAAGCCATTTCAGAGTTTACGGTGCCTACCACGGTAAAAGAATTACGTAGAGTTTTGAGATTATCTGGTTGGTACCGACGATTTGTGGAAAACTACGCTTCTGTCACTTTGGCATTAACAGAGTTGTTAACAAAGAAAGAAGGTTTTGTGTGAAATGAGAATGATCTACAGTCTTTTGACTCTTTAAAATCTTGTCTAACGAATTCGCCAATATTATTAACACCCGATTTCTCAAAACCGTTTATTTTGCTTTGTGACGCAAGCATGTATGGTATCGTATTGGTTGCGTATTGGCTCAAGAGAGAGAGAGAGAGAGACAGCACGGAATTACCAATTGCCTACATGTCTGGAAAATTAAATAAACCCCAATGTAAATATTTAGTTACTGAATTGGAATGTTTTGCAGTTATCAAAAAATAGATTTAGACTTAACATTTTAAATAATCAGAATATTTGATTCTAATTGGAAACATTAATTTAAATCATTCCAAGTTACCAGAGTTGAAAGAAATGCATAACAATGTTTATAAAATAATCGAGTTCGCCACTGAGTATAAAGCACAAGAAGATTTAAGTTGGAAACTCTGGGTTCCATCAGGACTAATGACCGATGTTTTATGTCAAGCTTATGACGCACTGTGGGATGAGTAAAACGATTGAAAAGTTAAAAAACCACGCATGGTCAGCCAAATAAGAAAATATAGTTATATATATATAGTTCTCAAACCTCCAATGTGAAAGCCATTCACATCTGGTTGACCATTTCAGAAATTATACATTGATCTGTTAGGACCTTGTATTCGTACGAAAACCGGTAATATTGTGCTACTCATAATTGTGGACTATTTTATTAAGTTTAATTTTCTATGTCCGCTTAAGAAATTCACGGTACCGGAAATTTGTGATTATTTGGAGGGTTCACTCTTTTACACTTTGGACTACCAGAAGTTATCCTGACAGATAATGGATTACAATTTGAATCAAGTATTTTCTAATCAATTCTTACTAGCTTTGGTATAACGCAAAAGTACACAGTCGTATATTCGCCACAAGCTAATGCTAATGAGAGATTGAATCGATCAGTCATAGCCGCAATTTGACCTTATATTGGTAGAGAACATACTAACTGGGGGTAGTCGTTCAATAACATTTTTTTTTTTGGTACAATTCTTGGTCCTTGGTTCTTGGTAAATTAGTTGTCGGTGCGATGAGCGATGACATATGTAGATAACCAAAAAGAACAGAACCACTCAAAACACAGCACGAAATCGCGTACTCAAGAATATCTGAGTAAGAAGCTTTTCAATTGCCATACGGTTTAAGCTGACGTCCTGTTGCGGTCAAATTGTCAAGGTTATTGAGAGAGAGAAGTCGTGTCCTTAGCAAATCGACAGTGAATAAAATAAAATACGTGTTGCAAATCCAAAGATTTGCTTATGCCCAGTACAGAGTATTTTATTTATATATATACTATTGTGAAAGTGCGGTAGAAAACAAAAGGTAGTGGTAAAAGAAAAGCATTCGACCACACCAATTCAACGGTTATAGGCAATTTCTTTGGGAAACAGAAAAGACCAGAGCCGCCACCATTTCTGGAATGCTACATAATTTACATCGAGGGAATTATATAACCCGACACGGTTTTAGTTATTTAGCGTATTCCATTGAGTTAAAATCGGATGCGTCGCTAGTCAGCAGAACAGAACCCAAAAGAACAAACTTCATCTCACGGATCCCGATTGAGCAGATATTCTCTATTGTCCAGGAAACAATAAACAGTTTACAATCAAATAATTCCGAATTTACTATCAGCGAGTGCCATATGACCTTAAAAGTTAATCCATAGAAACGTATGTTTCAGCTGCATTCCGCACACACCAATTTTTTATTATTTATAACAAAAAAAGAGTTTTTTAAAAAACCATGTAACGAATATTATCTAAAAACTATTCAATAAACAAATAAGTCTTAAATATAAGTAATGCATTCTAAAAGTAAATTCGGCCGTGAAGCCGTTTAATAATAATGAAGTTTATAATTAATTAACAAAAGAAAGAAAAAAAAATAAGAATAATCTATAAACCATTTGATAAAAATGTTAAAATACGAATTAAAAATAGAAAGAAAGAAAATATAGTACAAATATATAATATGAGGTAGAATTAAGAACAAAATTAACAGTCTACCGCCTTAAGTTAAGAAATACGTGAATTTGAAAGTAATTTAAAGGGAGTGTTAAGTAAAAGTATTTAAAAAGTGGTATGATTGAAAGAGTCCGTCCAAAGGATAATATAATAAATGAATGTCATTATCACGGTAGGGTGGGTAAAGAGGAGGAACAACTACCATCTATGTTCCCTCTAACAGGACTAGTGACTCAGTGTAGTTTATAGGCCATGTCGCCGTCTCCAACAATAGAGTATTGAATTTCAATAACACAAGTTGTTACTTGTTTTTTAAACGCGCACTATTTAAATGTGGCAGAGTATATCTGTGTTCATTGAGTGAGAACGAACCCCGACAATCCGCCGAGCTAAGACGTGCATAGCAAGAGAGCGCAACTCGAGCTAGGCAATACCACCGGTTGCTTAAATTGGCAGTTCCACCCGCCAGTCATTAGTAAGACCACCTAAGTTACCCTGAAGGTATAGCTTACATAGAATGAAATAATATCCTTGTACACTATATCTCACTATGGATCATGAGAAGTCGTTCTACTGGCCACGGCCATCATTCTAGAGAAAAGTCATTCGGACCTATTTCTTCCATGCAGTCACAGTTACAGTTAAAAAAAAACTCGATCTACAACTACAATGTCCGGTCTTGGTGACACTAATGTTCCTACTGAAAGGAATACGTTGGAAATTTGCGTCAAGTCTCAAGTAAAGGACGATGCCGATTTACTTACAGATTTCGTCTTTGGCAAGTCAGCAGGGCATAGCAATTCGCATAGAAAATTGGAACATTCCAGCCAACAAACCACTGACTGATCCCACACTTTAAAAGCTTCAGCGTGTGGATTTGATGATTGGAACCAGCATGTTCTACGACTTTGGTACAAAAGACTCGCCTTGGCTGGGTAGTCACAGGTGGTGGTCAACGTTCAAGACAAACTTCGCTGTTGGTCTCAAATTCCGCATTGAATGACGTCTCCATTGACTGGATGAGATTGTTCAACGATCTTGGAAGGTTGACAGCTGCAGCGAGGCCATTGCATCAGGCACTAAGGAGGATTTGGAGTGCGAGCTGCATTCCGTGAAGACTTACTCGTCTACCTTCCGGCGAGATACGTCACGTGCACAGCATCACCGTGGACAGAGCGAGAGCGTCATGTACCCGATCATCATCAGGTGGATGCCGACACCGCCACGCATTCGCCCAAGAATCACGAGTACTACAAGCTGCTGCACGCGAACGATACGTGGAAGTTATCGCATGCCATTTAATGCACTGCCAGGAAGGCACAGATTTTGGCTCACCTCTGCAATGATCTGCTGATGAACAAGGCGGTGCTGCGCCAGATCGATGGCAGTTTGGAGACATGCGCCCAGATGCGCAAGGAGAAGTTCATGACGGACATGAAGGTGCGCAAACAAAGGCGCGCATCGAGGCCTACGAGAAGGCCCAATTGGAACGGGAGGCTACCGTGAACGCGGAACGGGAACGTTTCGCCAAGTTGGCCAAGGCCAAAGTTCCCGAAGCGGAGCCCTGCAAACAACTGGCAAATGCCGCCTCGAAGTAGGCGACAACTGATGGAACAATAGCGAGGAGAAATCTAAAGGAGCACAACAAACCGGATCAGCAGATGTCCTGAGCTGAATGGAGGAGGTATTGCAAGAGTAGCTGCAACTGCAACCGCAACAGTAGTTGAAGCAGTCACAACACCTGCTCCAAAAACAACAATAGGAATGGGCAGTGATGCAAGTGTGGCGTCATTGCTGCCACAGGCCAAGAATAGTAGAGCACGCACATCATTCAATGAGGAAGGACACACGCAGAGCCACGATGTGAGCATTATTGAGGATGATCTCTCCGGACTCCGAGATCACAAACGTCGAGGACGACGAGGATAATCGCCTGAGTGACAACGAATTGCAAAGGAAGCTGGTCAAGATTGTGCACGTCTTGCTCAACTGCAAGGAGGCGGTGGAGAAGAGCAGCACTAAGTTGAGGTCCGCCAGCTTTGGACAGGATCGGTTCTGGCGACGCTACTGATAGCTGCCCAAGGCAGGTGGCATCTTCATTGAGACCCTGGAATCGGCACAGAATGACATCGGTGGCTATCAAAAGGCACTCGAGTCCATGGACGATGAGAAGCATGAGAAATTAAACAATGAGCAGAAGATGGACGACAAGGATGTTCCAGATGAAGAGCTAAAGTCTGCGAATCCAACAGCAGCCTTAGATGGGGCAGCAGTGGATGATGCCGAGCTGGTGAAAGCCACCAAGCAGGAGACAATGAATGATCTGGCGGTCAATCCAGTCGAGAATGAGGAAGACTACAAAAGGCGGGCTAGCAAGAGGCTGTCAAAAAGATGTGTATATTGGCAGCAGCAGCAACAAGGTTACATTCACAATAATGATCGCACTTAATATAAATAGTTGTTGCAAATGCACACTGTCAAAAGTGTAGTTAAGCTGCAGCAGCTAATCGTGTTGAAAGTTTATCTATTCGCTTCAAACTCGTAATGGGCAAAAGCAAAGTGTTATTGAAAAGACTAAGCTCTGGCTTCTAGTCTAAATATATTAAACAAAGTTTGTCACGTGAAATTTACTTGTGTTATTGTTGGTTAACAAAGCTATCAAAAAGCTGAAAGAGCAAACATTGTAGTTAAATAATTTGAATTAATTCATTTTATCAGTTGAAATTCTTTTGCTTACTATTTTTGTTTCTCATTTCTATAAAATTATATTATATTAAATAAAAAATTGTTCCTTTATTTCCGGTTTTTATAAGTCTAATGATTCTTTTCATGGATTTTTAAAGTAAATGTTTACAATTAATTTTTTATTTTTAGATATAATTTTTTTAATTTAGTACATCCCTTTATGGGACAGGCGCTGATGTTATTTTAGCTATATGAATGAACGTGGAAAATAATTATTAATATATTTAATTAGAATAAGAATAATTAGGGGATCTTCGATCGACGTCATCTCGCATATCCTAATCAAAGATATTCTATCAGGTAGTCACTACAAGTACGCGGTCAGTACTATGGGTCTGTTTTGGTCAACCAATCCAAATTGGAGAATATTAGTTGCTAAATCCTAAAACAGATTATGGTCGTGGTTCGGTACTACCATGACTTGTGTACATTGGAAAACAAAAAATTAAGTTACTTATTAGGGTGCATCATTGGATGAGCTGGGGAACCAAGCAAAATTTATAATTATTTTCTAAAAATGTTCAACTCTAAAAGTATTGGTAGAATCCACTAGTTGCAGCTCGGCCCCTCATTTGGGACGCAAAAAAATGTATAGTGTATTATTATTTTTCTTATTTTTGAGGATAACTTAGTTGGTCTTTACTAATGATTGCCTGGTGGAACTGCCAATTTAAGCGACCTATGTATTGTCAAGCCCGGGATGCGCACTCGTGCTATGCACGTCTTAGCTCGGCGGATTGTATGATATCTTTCTCACTCAAGAAATACAAAAGTACTCTGCCAAGTTTAAATAGTGCGCGTTAACAAAAACATGTAATAACTTGTGTTACTGATATTCATTACTCTATATATGCCGACACGTCCTATAAACTACACTGAGTCACTAGTCCTGTTAGTGGGACCATAGATGGTAGTTGTCCCTCTTCTCTACCCACCCTACCATGATAATGACATTAATTTATTACATTATCCATTTGACGGACTCTTTCAATCCTACCACATTCTATAATGGAGTATCTATAATGGATACTCGACAGACAAATACTGCACCTTAGCACTTCATTTTAAATTATTTCAAAATTCATGTTTTCTTCCTTTACTTAGATCGGTAAATTGTGAACGTTGTTTTTAATTTAATTGCTATTATATAATTGAACTATAATCTATAAGTAAATTTTACTTCTTTCTATATATATATATATATATATAAATGGTTTTTCTTATTTACAGAGTAGGCCGTACAAAGTAATTTAGAGCATTTCGCCAATTACGACCTGAGCGTGTCGAATAGTGCTAAATTTATCAGAGTACTTTAATTTTTTTTTAAGTAGGCGGCGCTGCCCATGTCAATGTGATAAAGCCAAAGTCGAGTTATATCATTCCCTCGGTGTAAATTATCAACCGCGTGTAGCTTGCTAGAAATGGTGGCAGGTCTGGTCTTTTCCTCTTTCCCAAAGAAATTGCCTCTATTAATATGAATTGGTTTATTCTCTACCGCACTTTCACAATAATACACATATATATAAAATACACTGAACTGGTATGTAAACCTTAGGAGTTACAATCACGTATTTGATTTTATTTACTGTCGATTGCAATGTGTTGGATTTGTTAAATCCGATCTCACAGTTTCACAGCGTTTATAAATAAGAAATTTTCCATGAATCAAAGTTTTTATTTGTATAACGACGTGACTTATTCGGTAGTCTAAAATGTAGTGTATAACATGGTATTGTGAAATTAATTCTTGAGTACAATTAATTCAAGGAACAATGCAAAAAAGAGTTGCCAGATTGTTAGATTGCATACAATTGGTTCACATTTGCAGCACACCTTCTCCAAGTAACAATTCTGTTAATCTGAAATACGCCCAATGAAGAGATGCAACTATGATACTGCTGCTTAGACCCTTCGATAGGACATCTGCTGAAATTTGCCCCGTCTGCATGTAGTCAACCTGGATGTCGCCACTGTGGTGCTTCTCCTGGATGAAATGGTGGCGCACATCGATGTGTTTTGTGCGTGGATGAAAACCAAAGCTTTTGACCAATTTTTGAGCGCATTGGTAACGACAACCAAGGAGCAGAACCGAATCACATCTTCTGCCGAAATGTTTGGTTCCGCTTAGACACCAACGAATGCGCTTCGCCGTCTTCCAGTGTACAGCATTACAACATGAATTAAACTGACTCATGAAATTTACGGCGTACGCAATATCTGGACGAGCTGTAACTAAAAGAAACATAAGAGAGCCAATTAAGTTCTGATAGGGGTACTTCCTCATTTCGACTTCATCGGCAGCTTCTGGTAGCTTCAAAGTACATTTCGCTTCTATGGGTGTTGGGTGCTATGCCCAGACAGATTGTTACCGGACCGAGAGCTTTCATCTCAAATGCGGTTCGGAGGATTTCTTTGCAATTAATCCGGATAATTTGTCGTACACATCAAATCATCTACATAAATAGATACTAGGAGAATCTTCTTCCCCCGCCATTTGACGAACAAATATGGGTCCTGCTTCGTGAGTCTACAATAAGAACGTGAACCGAACTGGCGTAATCCTTATAGCGCCTTCTTCAACAAAAATACAAGGCTTCCCATTCCGCTATTGCCTTCATGTACTCTGCTCGAAGTGAATTCTGCTCCGTTCCAATTGATTGGCCCGATTCCAGCGTACTCGCTTTTGAAACCTGAAACATTCAAAAACTTGACATATTTGCTTTTCGGGTACATATAATCGATATGCCTTCGATGTATTTGAGTAGCCGACCAGTATGCATTCTTTCGATCTTGATTCAAATTTACGCTTATTTGAACCCTTTATTGACGCATATGCCTTTGTACCAAATAGACGTCCAGTGAGTATTGGGAATATCGCCGGATAGACCCCGGGAATATACATCTGTGTCTGATGTAACGTAATGCATTTACTGCTTCTGTCCAAAAGGATGGATTGCTTCATCATACAGCATCTCGACCAGGATACGATTCTTTCTCTCGGCTAAGCCATTGTGCTGCTGCTCTGGATTCCGTTCACCTTCATATACTTGTCGAACTCTTTATCTGACTGAAGTACTTTTATCTTCTTACCCGTGAAGTTCTCTGCTGTGGCTTTATAAACTTTAAAAGCTTCAAATAACACTGAATTCTGTTTAAGAAAGTGAACTTCACAATAGTGCGAATAGTCATCTATAAAAGTTACGAAGTATTTAAATTCTCCCAGGGATTGCGCTTTTACTGGACCGCATACATTGAAGTGAATTGTTTCCAATAGTTCTGTCGTACGATTTTCGTTTCCACTTTTAAAAATGCTTGCAGTTTGCTTTTCACTTGGTCAGATTTCGCATTTCGCTAATTTTCCATTTCGACAATTTTCTTGCAAATTTTCTTGCCGTGGGCTTTCTCACTTTTAGCCATACATTTTAAATCGCTTTCATTCAGATGACCCATTATATAATGCCATAGATCAAAGTCGTTTTGACCACCAAACGTTACACTATTCACTTGATGCTCTTCGCCATTCTGTCTTCACGCTGCACTTTATCACTTTTTCTTTCTTTGCTATTTTTTTCCACATCTTTTCGACGATAAGCGAACATTGCATTTTGTTCTTCGCGATTACCTTTATTTTCAAGTCATCTCGTACTTCCATCGAACATTTGAAGATTTCATAAGAGTCATTTCCAATCGCGAATAACCTTTTTATATTACATGTTGGCGCGCACTGGCGCCCTCGTTCATTCGCGACAATGACACTCGTTTCAGCAGGATTGCTTTTCGCACTGACCCCTTTGATTGAAATGTCTCCTGTAATTTCAACCAGTATTCTTTCGCTGAATTACAATCTTCAATTATAGCCAACTCCGATGGGCTAATCGATAATAATACATTCGCGCGCGCCTTCTAAACGTATGTTTTCCATACTGCTTGCTCTGCCGCATTTTCTGGACAAATTTTTGTTCCACTAATATAGCACGCACCTACAGTTTCCACGTGTCATAGTTCTCCTCACACAGTGGCTCAATTTTAATAAATGCTCCAGCCATTTTTCACAGCTACACTATTTATTGTCAACGTTTTCTTATTTATTTATCACTGGGCCCATAACCTGTTGGATTTGTTAAATCCGATCGCACAGTTTCACAGCGTTTATAAATAAGATAACGATATTTTGTAGGAATCAAAGTTTTTGTTTGAAGCGTACGCCTGTTGAAAAGCTTCTTACCCAGCGCTTCTTGAGTGAGCGTTTTGAGTGGTTCTGTTCTTTTCAGTTATCTACATATCTCTTCGCTTGAGCGGCTGCCTAAGCACTAACAACTAATTTAGAGCGAACTAGGAATTGTACCAAAAAAATCATTTGTATTGAACACCCCCTACAAGGCATACTGTTCCTGCGGGGAAGACTGTACCTAAAGAAGGTCGGGAGAGTGCTTTGCTACCAAGTAAGCTGCTGTGTCATATAACTAAAACATAGTAGACAGAGTGCTGAAAGAAAGGAATAAAACAACCTGACAGAATACCTAACAGAAGTACATAATTACTACTTATTCTTTCAATTTCAAACAATATTAAATAATAAGCATATGCTACAAATACATATATATATATATATATATATATAATATATATATATATATATAATCTATATAAGATTTCAATCAACTAAATTATGCGGGTATTTATAGATAGCTTGGTATGCCAAAACTATTTCTTTATTAAACTAAATATTTATCGTTCACAAATTGATTCTATGGTAATTTAAGTTTTAACTAAGGTTTAAATAAATTGTTGTGTCGAAATTTAGGCCAATAAGATGCTGGATGTTTAATGTGCACTACACTGCTCCGCCTTTAAAGAGGCCTTTCACTATTTTTGTATTTATTTCCTTTAAATAAAGAAAAATGAAATAATGTGGGCATCACTACGGACACCTAGCGAATGTTGTGAATGGTCCTGCCATCGTTAAAAGCATTATCAGTTCAAATTTTTCTTATTTTTTGTAAATATTAATGTGCCTACATTTACACTACTACAACATATGATTAATCTAAGTCTGCAAGACGAAGATATGTGTTCATTTGAATTACCTTATGTCTTTCATATTAAATTAGCCTTACTCTCTTCTAAAATGTATAACCAGTTTTCTAACATTTTCTTTACTTTCTTTGAAATTTGGTTCAAACAGAGGTAGCTTTGCGTTAAAATTAGCGGATGCATTACTTAGAACAAAGTTTCGATTAACAACTATTTGTCAGACTTCAAATGTACGTGGCCTCGCACGTAAGTTATATGTTCTCTGATTTGTGTCATAAGATTTATTTATATGATTTTGAATATACGAACATAATTAGGCAAACTCATCATCTCCATTCAACTTGATTGAACTTTCGCTTAGAACATTCAATTATGTAAGCAACGAGTAATCTTTCCCATTAGTAAGCATATGTTGTCCAAACACAACGAAATAGGGTAACTGTCCAATAGACTGGTGAATGTGATTTCTTAATGAACAATTTATACTGATTAGGTATAAATCCCATTCTCTCTGATCGTGGCGTAAATTCGATCTTAGAGCTGCGTTAATCGGTCGACTAACTCGTTCTGCAGCAGTTGTTTGAGTCGAGTAAGCAGCGGTATAGATATACTTTACACCATGTTTTGGGATAAATGCCGTGAATTCCTGGCTGTCAAGTTGAGTTTCATCATAACTTAAAATTATCGCAGGAACACAATGAGAAGAAATAATTTTGTTATTGCGTGAAGTGGATCTTACACGTACTTACACGCAATGTCATGGGAACACGAAGTTTCGAAGATTCGATATTATTATCGGTCTTATCATGAACAAAGCTTGTACGGTGGTAAATATATTCTTCCCCAACTTGGAATTCATTTAAATTGGCTTTAACATAATGCTCCTTTAGTTCGACATTCAATAGACTTGAATGCCTATGAGCTTAACTTAATTTCCAAAATTACTTCAAGTTATATGGCTCCTGTTTCGACTTTATATGATCTAGAAAATGCATCGGCTACATTTTTTACTGCCTTTGCTATGTTCTATACTGAAGTTAAAATTAAATCTTATGACTCCGCCATTCAAGTCTTCGTGATTCATTAAACAAGGTAAATTTGCATGATCGTTTACGACTTTAAATTTGTGACCTTCAATATACATACGAAATGACTTTATAACTAAAACTACTGCTTAACAATAATTGCGTTGTGCTTTATTAAGCGTCTTTGACATATATGCAATGTGTCGTTCTTCTCCAGACTCATCACATAGTGCTCGTACTGAATTTACTCCTTTTTTAGAGGCGTCGCATTGTAACGCAAAGTGCTTGGCGTAATTTGTATGAACGAGAAATGGTGGAGATATTAGTTGTCTCATTACTTCATTGAAAGCCTTTTGCGCATCCTTATCCCACTCGAAGTTTTTCCGCTCAACAAATATTAATTCAGTTAAAGGCGAACGTAATATCCGAATCTTTTATCCCAGCCGGTCATACTGAAAAAGCGCATAAGCGGACGTTTTGTTTTAGGTATTGGAAATTCCGAGACAGTCTGAATTTTATTTGAACTTAATCTGAATGTGCCTTCACTACAATATACTCTAAATATTCGACTCTCTTCAGACCAGTTGACAAGTTGATTCTCTATTACCGATTATTATGAGACCTGCCTTTTGAAGTAGCGTTTGTACTTCTGTCAGCTGAGAAAAGTCTTCCTAAGTCATCCTAAAAAACTAAAACATAATAAGGTATGACTTTATCCATAAGTCTGCATAATGTTTGAGGGGCATTCCTTGATTCGAATGACATTTCGGTGAATTAATACAAAGGCTTGCTTGGGACAGTGATCGCAGTTTTTTTCTTTGACTTGGAAAACGTAAAAAAAAAAATAAATAAATGTTGGAATTTGTACAGTGTAATAAGATAACTAGTGTATAAAAGAGAAAAGCCTACAACTACTGTAAGTTAAAATACTCAATTATTTTTTTTGCGAAAAAACCGTTTCCAACTGGAAAATTCTTTTTAGTAATTTCACTGCAGCAAGCTGCTGCACAAAACAATTCTTATATCAGTACTTATTCTGTACAGTGTAATAAGATAACTAGTGTATAAAAGAGAAAAGCCTACAACTACTGTAAGTTAAAATACTCACTTATTTTTGTTGCGCAAAAGCCGTTCCAACTAGAAAATTCTTTAGAAATTTCACTGCAGCAAGCTGCTACTCAAAACGATTCTTATATCAGTGCTTATTCTGATATTTATTAAGGGTAAATGAATTAACAACTATTCAAAAATTGACGCCAAATTAAATAAATGTGTTATTTTAGGATGGGCACTTAATATCCCCCAATGGTATTGAACTTTCACGGTGTTTTATGTTGGGTTTGTAGTTTATGAAATATTTGATTAATTGGAGCAACAAATTGACAACATTATAAATATAGCGCCTTTATCACGTCCATTTTCAGGGTGAAGACGTTCGTGCTTAGTTGATTGCCAAAATTGCTTTATTAAATGGACTTAAGAGAGTCTCTCGCTTAAAACTCTCCCTTGGTGCACGCTTTAACATACGATCATACACACCAACTTATTTACGTCGTTCTAATGAGAATTTGTAAACGGGCATCGAGCGCATCTCATTAGTATGCCTATTCCGGAAGAAAATTGCTAACTTTTGCGGATCTTCTGCTGCATTCCAAACGTATCAACATTTCACAACTACCAAATGGAGTCAACTTTAATGATAATAAACGTAGTAAGGAATTAGAGTAACTTCCTTTTTTTCTTTATATGCAAATGTGAATAATAAAAAATTAACCTCAATGTAAGGTTCAATATTTATAATTTATTACATGATCAAAACTTCATACTTCTGGTAAATATAAAACAATAGAAAGAGCTTATACGCGTGTGCACTCGGCAAAGTAAGCCAGTAAAAGTTAAATTAAATGTAATTTATAAGGAATTTTTTTTGTTTATTAGGTAATCCTAAAAATTAATGTTACCCTACAATGGAAGTTAAAGAAACCCAAAAGGAAATTGTGTTGATTCTGTGTAATTAAGAAAAAAATATTTTTTTAAATAACTAACAAGTACCCTCTATTTAGAATTGCATGCGGAATGAAAAACTGCATACACACCAACACCAGGAAGGAACCATGTGTGCATAATGTGAGTACATCACTTGAGGAACTGTACACAAGTCTCTTACAATAGCAGTCACACTGCAAATCAACTATATATCTTTATTTAATTATTTTTGATTGTTTTTTTTTTAACGCAATGCAACATACAGTGGCTCACAGTTTATTTAAGTGTCTACTAAATATTTTAATCGCCTGCCATAAACTAATTGTACATTCCTTTTCAAAAATTCCAAAGACTGATGGCAGGTATGGTGTCTCCAAAACCAAACAAGTTACTTGCATAGCGAGTCAGCATGTTAATGTTGCCATCTAACGACTGTGCTGTAAGCGCTTCTACGCGATATATAAATTCTTCTATCGTTAACGATGAACGTCCAGAAAATCTCAACTTCCAATTAGAAATAACCTGGCTAATTCTATCTAAAGTAAAATTTCGCACTGCTGCGATCCCAATGGCGTGAAACTAATTGTTGGCGGTACAACATTACTGGGAACATTTTCTAAATCTACTGGACTAGGGAATTGAAATAGTTGTTCAAAAGTTTGTCGTTATCTACTATGAACAGATGGCCAAGCAGATGGCTGTACATCTGCAGGGTTGTCTACGCGATTCTGCATTGCTAGTCTTTGAAACCCTGTCTCACTGGCTTGGGACAATAGTTGGATTTGTTGAGCAGTTGCTGTCACCATTGCACTGATAACAGTTTGTTGCAAGTTAGTCCACAACTGTGTGAGACTGCTGAGACGCTCTTGCCTCTTGGTTAGCAGGTTGTTCTGTGCTAATATTAGCTATTACTTCGACGGGGTTGGACTGAGGGACTGTATTTGACTTAATTTCCTGTTTTACTCCTGGTACAGAGCTAGTTCCCTCCTTCGGGGTCTTCATTTTTCCTATTGTTGCGACTTTAGACATAGTTTGCGTTATTACATCCTGCAAATAGGACAAACTCGTTTGTTACCTGTTCTATTGTTGAAGCAAGTACGGTGAAAATAATGGTTACAACTGGTGGTTAGCAGCTATGCCAGGTGTTCAACCTCTAATGTGCCACGCAACAACTCACTTTTTCCAAATTAGCAGGAGAATTTACAAGCAAAAGAAAACCATGTATTAAAGATTACTTCAACAAGGTGTGATTTAGAGCGATTAACCTTCTGTTAGCTTATTGAACACTAACACTTTGCCCGGGGTGGGTTATTATTTGCCAACCGACTTATTAAAATGGTTTCATAGTTATTTGTTAAATATATATTTTTACATAAAGAAAGACAGAAGAAGACAGATCATGGACACGAGAAAGAAGAAAAGATCAAAAGAAATAGGAGGATCAAATCACTCAAGTTATCAGGTCATTCATCATTCCATGCTGGAAGTAGTTCCTGGTGTTGGTGTGAGTGTGTCGCTGTAGTTAGTTATCAAGAGAGAGTGCAAATATTTCAACCCTCGTGCGAAAGCTCGCTGTGAGTAATTATCACGGGAGAGAGCAATTATCAAAAGTCGCGTGCGAAAGCTCGCTTAAGCATAAGCCATCCGCTGATTTAAATTCTTGTATGTTTTTCATTCTGCATGCACTTCTAAACAAAGGGTACATATGAGTTATTTAAAATATATATGTTTTGTTTTTTAATTACACAGAACCGGCACACTTTCCTATTTTTTTTTTTTTTTTTTCTCTTGTTATGTACTTTTAATATGATAATTAATTAATAAATAACAACAATTACATTTAATTTAAAATTTTACTAATGCCGAGTGCACACGTGTATGAGTTTAGGTCATGTAATATACTATGAATATTGAACTTTACACCTATGTTAATTCTTCATTATTCACTTTTGTGTATAAAAAAAATGGAAATTGCTCCGATTCCGTACTGTTTTTTATAATTTTAACACTTGGAACGAAGCAGAATATCTGCAAAAGTTGACAATGTTCACCCGTTTAAGTTCGGTATAACTAACTAATGAGATACGCTCGATGGCCCTTTACATATTCTCATAAAAACGACTTACATATGATGGTGTTTATGATAGTATGTTAATGCTTGCACCAAAAGAGAGTGTTAAGAGAGACTCTCTTGAACCCATTAATTAACACCTCCACCGTGAACATGGGCGTGACAAAGACGATATATTTGAAAAGTTGTTAATCCAATATTTCATAAATTACAAATCCAGCATAGAGCACTTTACTAGTATTTACTATTAGGTGACTATTCTCAAAAAAACACACATTTAATTCAGTTGCAAGTTGGTAGCAAGCATGCTATGAGCGTTATTTTGGTCCACAACTGTGCTATACTAGCTATTACTTCTCATATTCCTGCCTTACTTCTGATACAGAGCTATTTCCCTCCTTCGAGCTCCGCATTTTTCCTGTTGTAGCGATTTTAGGCATAACTTGCGTTATTGCTTTAACGACTTTAGACTTAAAACGCGTTATAATGTCTTGGGGCTTCAATGCCACCCAAGCAGGCTACGATGCGGCTAACTCAACTGCCAAATTCGGACTAGATCTAAGATCTAAGATCTAAGATCTAGAACTAAGTGAAGTTCTACAAATATGACAAACTCGTTAGTATGGTGAAAATAATGGTTACAACTGGTGGTTAGCAGCTATGCCAGGTGTTCAATCTCTAATGTGCCACGCAACAACTCACTTTTTCCAAATTAGCAAGAGAATTTAAATTGTCAATATTTCGACTTACTGGCGTTGCTATACTAACATAGCAAACTATTAAAACAACGTCTATAAATGATAAACAAAAGAAAATCTTGTGTTTAAGGTTACTTCAACAAGGTGTGATTAAGAGCGATATATTAAATAACGATGCGAACTCCTTCCTAAAAATAGGTGTTTCAACATTATTATACTCAACAATGATCGTAGCACCACTAGGAGGAATTTGCGTTTGTGTATTGCGAGTCTGTCCACACAATTATTCTGAAACTGTCATTGATCCTAGAACTCACACAAGCGCAATATTGTTTTGTTTACCAATATCAATATTTTGGAATCGAATAATGTTACTACATATCTACTATCAAAACAAGGGCAAAGGTATGCGGATATGAAGTCATTAGTGTAAACAGATAACTGCTACATCAGAATTAGTTGACTTTGTGAACCTGTACTGGTGCAAAATACTAGTATTATTTCTATTCTTCTTTTAATACTACTGTAGATCGGATGCCTTACCAATGGCCTTTCGATTAACCTTCTGTTATGGGCGTGACAAAGGCGATATATTTGAAAAGTTGTTAATCCAATATTTCATGAATTACAAATCCAGCATAGAGCACTTTACTAGTATTTACTATTAGGTGACTATTCTCAAAAAAACACACATTTAATTCAGTTACAAGTTGGTAGCAAGCATGCTATGAGCGTTATTGAACACTAATAGTTTTAACTGAATCAGGCGTAGTTATTGGTTATATATGTTTATATTTCGCGTATTATATTTTTACATAAAGAAAGACAGACGAAGACAGACCATAAACACGAGAAAGAGGAAAAGATCAAAAGTCATAGAAGGATCAAATCACTCAAGTTATCAGGTCATCCTTTTTTTCTATTGTAGTGCTACCTTTTTAGCGCACTTGCCAACCCTGCCATGATCCTGCGGGCCGTTATAAACATCAGGATCCGTTGGGATGCCCTACGGTAGCTATTGCACCTCCATAAGGAATTGCATGCCATCCACATAACAACGACTTCAATACATTTAAATTTTAAACTATGAAAGATATATATATAAGTTAACATTTATTATCATGAATAATTAAAACCAACTCACTCGAATAAAGAAGCTTACACAACGATTAACGCATACCAATGTACTCGAATAAATATCATAAAACACGCGCGCGTCATCAGCAAATTTTCGCAAACGCTGGACTCTTGTTTAGTCTAGTTATGACAAGTTAGAGTTTATGAATTCAGTATAAATAAAGCACTCGAACAGAACAATCTTGTTTTTTTTACTAAATTCAAGGACTCGATTAATTTGCGTCCGAGCAGGGACCCGTATCGAAATATAAGTTATCGCCAGTTAAGTGAAAGTGAACCAATCACTCCATTCAAGCGCCTCAAGAAGGCGCTAATATAAACATAACTCCGTGAAAAAGACCAGTGGTTAAAAATGTGCCAAGTTCTATCAAAAGCGCCTCAAGTAACCGCAGATGCGAACAAGACCAGTGCCAGCTCTATCAAAAGCACATAAGTGACATCACAAAAAATTAAGGAAAACCAAAAAAAAGAAAAGAACTAATAATAATAAAATTATGATTCAAAAATTTTAAAATTAAGGAAATCGAAAAAAGAGAAAAAATATCAAAGCAAAAAGAAAGTAAATTGAGACTCAAAAATTTCAAAACTAACACCAAAATATAGTTATTTTCAAGAAACAAAGCAATTATAAATTAAGTGATAGGGTTTCTGCAAAATCATTCTTAATAGTCAATTAATTTTTTATACAATCAATCAATCTAAATATTGAAAAATTCCTAAAAGTGGTCAGAATAATAATCCAAATTAATTCGTAAAATACGAATGTTTGCGCTGTAAGCTTTTTGATAGCTTTATTTTCAATAAATAATAGCAATAAGTTATTTAACTATATAAACTTTATTTAAATTATTTAGACTAGAAGCTTGGTTTAGTCTTTCAACAACATCCACTTGCTAAACCAACACCCTGTTTATTTCATGTTTGAAGCCACTTGGAAAGCTTATCAACAACGAGAGTAACTAAAACCGATCGATTAGTTAACGCTAGGCGAAACAACGCAGGGCTCCAATTTCAAACATATTGACAACTCAAAATCAATTAAATTTCTTCGCTGCTGCTGCCAACATACTCCCCCTGTTTAAAGACTCCCTTTCAGCAGAATCCTTAACAGGCAGCAGGCACATCTTGTTAACAGCTTTTGGCATCCCGCCTTTCGTAGTCTTCAAATGAGCCACTTGCTCAATGCCACCTCTGTTTGGAATTGCCGCAACTAATAGGATGCATATTCTTGTATTCTGTTGGATTCGCAGACTGTTGCTTTTCATCTGCTCGTTGTTGAAGATGCTATCCGTCTTGGGCAACTTGCAGTAGCGTCGCCAGAACCGATCCTGACCAAAACAGGCGGCCTTCAACTGATTGCTGCTCTTCTCCAGCGCCTCCTTGCAGTTGAGCGCTCAATCTTGTCGTCCTCTTCGACGTTGATGATCTCCGAGTCCAGATCGGAGAGATCATCCTCAATGATGCTCACATTGTGACTCTGCGTGTGTCCTTCCTTATTGATAGAGTTGCGTGCGCTGCTCTTATTGGCCTCTGTGCACTAGACACTCATCCATTTTGATGGGGCTCAATTCGGAGTTGGAGCATCTGCATCCACTTCCATGGGCTGCGTCGCCTGCTCCGTGTCAGCAATTGTGGCCTCTCTGCTCCTCGCTATTGTTCAAATCAACGCTGCAAATGCCATTGGTTGAAGCAGCTGTTTCATCAGTTGTCGCCTCATTCTAGGCGGCATTTCCCAGTTGTTTTCAGGCCTCCGTTTCGTCTCCGCCAACTTGGACAGAGCTTCCATGGTGGCATCCCGTTCCGCTTGGGCCTTCTCGTAGGCATCGATGCGCGCCTTTCACTGATGGAGCGCCTTGTATTTACGCACTTTCAAATCCTACTCGGACGGTTGCTGGAGCCGATCAGCCGTCAACTCGAGCTCGACTAGATCTGCATCATCATCGAACGCAATGCCTACCGGGACGATATCCATTTTGATTAATGTGGACTTGCGATTGTCACCGAAGGCGGGTGCCTTGACGGTGATGACTCCAACCCATTCCACACTGTTCATGAAATCGCTAACTAGTTTGCCAGTGGCCTTGTCACCATTGGCCGAATTTGTTGTTACCTGGACACTCGCGTCAGTCACCAGACGCGACATGCTTTTCAGCTCAATAGCCTGGCCTCCGTCACGACGTCCTTAACGACTTCGGGTTCGGATTTGGGTGACACTTCACCATCTCCAGCTCCAGTTCCAGCATCAAATTCTTCTTCCTCGTCGGTCTCTATGATATACGGTTCAGACAACACACGCTTCTTAGCATCAACTGTCAACCTATCAGCTAGCAACTTCATGTGTCGGAGTGTGGCCGAAATGGACCGCAATTCAAGGATAACGATTTTTAAATTTTGTTCAATAAGTCTAAATTTACCTCAAACACCACAGCATCAAGCGAAATGATCTCAGATAACGAACATAAAATGTCAACACCTTTTACTTTTTTTTTATTCAATCTTCCGCTTATAAAACGATATTTGCGCAGGCACACTATCTGCGGACGCGACTGTTGTTGTGTTCATGTTTACGCTTAACGCACGCACAAAATTGCAGCCAACAATGCACAGAGAACGAACGGCTTCTTTGTATCACCTACGCACAACTGCTTATGTACCCACGCACGAAACAAGTTCACAAAAGTTTAAAGCGGAGCAGAGGCACACTAAGCGGCGATTATGTGGCAAACTTGTTTTGCACTTGTCTTATTATTTAATTTGTGCACTTTTGGCTGTGCTCAAATTATAGTTGTTTATCACTCGAACCATTAATAATATCTTGATTTGTATTATTGTTTATTAAACGCACTTTATCACAACGAAGCACTAGCAATCACGTCGGGGTCACCAAATGTTTGCGCTATCAGCTTTTTGATAGCTTTATTTTCAATAATTAATAACACTAAGTTATAACTTTAGAAGCTTTATTTAATCTATATAGACCAGAATCTTAGCTTAGTCTTTAAACAACACTTTGTTTATTATCTATTGCAAGTTTGAAGAGAATGGCTTAACCTTCAATACAATTGAAATCAGGATCGATAAACGAAAATTACTGTTTGAAGCCACTTGCTAAGCCTATCAACAACGAATGTAACTAAAAACGATCGATTAGCTAGAGCTAGGCGAAACAACTCATTAGCTGCAGCAGCCGGCCCTTCAGCGAACGCCCTTTACCGAGAGAAAGATAGAGAGAAAAGAGAGAGAGGGAGAGCACTGCACAAGGAGAGCGCTGCCCAAAGAGAGTGCTGCACAAAGAGAACGCTGTACAAAGAGAGCGCTACTAACGCTGGCTGCTGCAGCTCAAACTGCACTTAACATAATGTGCATATCTAATTAAGACTAAAAATACTCGTATATTTAGCCACGCAGGAGTCCAAATTCAAATATGGTGGCAAATTCAAATCAATTAAATTTCTTCGCTGCTGCTGCCAACAACGAAATTATAAAATGAAGTCAAACAAACTGTCCGAATCCCTAGCTAACATAAAGCTGGGAGCAGCTAGAACTAGCTCCCAAAGAAACACCCAACCATGTAACGCAGCCTATGCAAGCCAAAGCCAGAAAGATACTATTGTGTCTTTGATAAGAGAAACTCGCCAGGGTGGTGATATAGTAAGCCAAGCAATAAATACCAAAAGTAGTGATCATCTTAATGATATCACATTTACCAGTCCGAGGTGGAAGAGCAGGAAAAAATTCACGAATTAACACGGTTGATTAGAGATTTTTTTCTGAGACAACCATTTTCGGTTCTTGGAAATAAAAATGTAGAAAGTATAATGAACATTTACAATAATCAAGAAGAAACATATAAATATTATTTAATAACCCAGTCCGAAACAATATAATAGAAGATGCCGATGCAGTGCTCGAATCCTATAACACTTCCATGAACTGGAAGGCAATTTCCACCGGCCTTACAGACATTACGCTGACAAAAGAGACTCAAAAACTCTCGAATACCAAATGTTTTACTTAGCTCAGGAACGTCTGTCGGTTCAAGAATTCTCTTAGAAGGTAGATCACCAATTATCCCCTATCCTTAACCAAATAAGCGTACAAGAAGACTTTTCGGAGCCAATTAGAGCTTTGAAAAATAATTGTCGAGTTAAAGCCTTGGATACGTTCGTGAAAGGTCTAAAGGGAGACCTACCCAAACTCTTAGCAATCAAACAGCCAAGAGATCTGAGTCATGCATCTGTGTAACTTGGTGGAGAAGCAAGAGCATAGAAATGGTTTCGTCTACTCCCAGAAACCATAATCTATAACAAAAAATCGCCTCAAACCAATAACTTGGTACAATGGAGGAACTTCGACCCAAAACTAAACCTCACCCTTAGACCATGTACGAATAACCACATGACGCAAGAACATAAGGAATTCCCTTAACCATTACGTGGTAAATAAATACTGCCTCAACAATTTTTCAACCCTAGGGCTAACAAGCGCCTCCGCATCATTTTTTTTCCAAAACCAGAGCCAAAACCTGTACCAATGAAGATAGATAACTCGATTAGGACCAGAAACGTTAATTACATGAACAAGCCAAGCACCATTGATTTCGTTGGCAAACACCCCATCAACGCACCCATTGGTCAGACACAAAAGATTTAACGACAGTTCCATATCGCGACAGAACCATCAGAAGAATAGGTTGAACAACCAAACCCTTACGACATAAAAAACGTGGAACAAGCTTATTTCGAAGCTGCCAAACTGGACTGAGCCTGCGCCCTTCCTGATGAGGTAGAAAATTACCTTAACTATGAATACCAACCAACAATATTTGATGCTTCCGATATCCATTTTTAGATTAAATAGTTCCTCTTTTCCCAATTTTCAGTACATAATGAGAAAAGGCAAAACATTTAATTTTTCAATAGATACTCGTACAGGCTCGAACCAAAATTACATCTAACCAATTTTAGTCCCAAATCCGAAACCAAACCAAAACGCATTTAATGCAAAGTCCATTTGTGGACAAACAAAAATACCAACCTTAAAAACCTTTCATGGTATCCTAAGTAACGATACCTTCAAACAGCTTAACGCTATTATTATCAACCACTATCAACCTATTACAGAAGATTCATTCGTGACTTTGCCAAATTGGCCAAGCACCTGACAACTCTCCTAAGAGAAGAAAACGGTAGACTTTCAAAGAATCTTTCCCATAAAACAGAAATAATACTTGACAGTAATGCAATTAAAGCATTTGACAAAGTTAAAAGCACGCTCACCACAAACAGTTCCATCTGACAACCGATGCATCAAATGTCAAATACGAAAACGAACAAACAGAAATCATAACAGAAGAACACACTAGAGCTCATAGAAATGCAATAGAGAATAAATGCCAAATACTTATTAATTTCTTCTTTCCCAACCTAAAGAGAAAAATTGAAAAAGTAACAAAGGCATGTGAAACTTTGTAGTAGTACCAGGGTATTATCTCTTTTAATATAAGCTATTTCGCTAGGATAACTTATTTGGTCTTACTAATGATTGGCTGATGAACTTGCCAATTTAAGTGACCGGTGTATTGTTGAGCTTGAGGTGCGCACTCTCGCTATGCTCGTACTAGCTCGCCGGATTGTCGGGGTTCTTTCTCACTCAATCAATACTGATGTACTCTGCCACATTTAATTACTGCGCGTTTACAAAAACAAGTAACCACTTGGGTTATGAAATTCAATTATCATCTACGGGAGAC
>JAWNMR010000517.1:0-25562 GCA_035043845.1 Drosophila picticornis
AAATTGCCGTTTTAAGTTTTTCAGGTGTTAGCGAGAAATTGCCGTTTTAAGTTTCTGTCTTCAACTTCAAACTGTTGTATCTTCGCCAATAAGTGTCCAATCTCCGATTTTTTTGCATCAAAATGAAGTCCTTTTTATAAATATTGATTCTGCATCAAAAGTTGAAAAAAAGGGTTCCTGAGGTTTAAGACGAAAATTGCCGTTTAAAGTTTTTGAGGTGTTAGCGAGAAATTGCCGTTTTAAGTTTCTGTCTTCAACTTCAAACTGTTGTATCTTCGCCAATAAGTGTCCAATCTCCGATTTTTTTGCATCAAAATGAAGTCCTTTTTATAAATATTGATTCTGCATCAAAAGTTGAAAATACGCATTCTTGAGGTGTGAGACGAAAATTGCCGTTTTAAGTTTTTCAGGTGTTAGCGAGAAATTGCCGTTTTAAGTTTCTGTCTTCAACTTCAAACTGTTGTATCTTCGCCAATAAGTGTCCAATCTCCGATTTTTTTGCATCAAAATGAAGTCCTTTTTATAAATATTGATTCTGCATCAAAAGTTGAAAATACGCATTTTTGAGGTGTGAGACAAAAATTGCCGTTTTAAGTTTTTGAGGTGTTAGCGAGAAATTGCCGTTTTAAGTTTCTGTCTTCAACTTCAAACTGTTGTATCTTCGCCAATAAGTGTCCAATCTCCGATTTTTTTGCGTCAAAATGAAGTCCTTTTTATAAATATTGATTCTGCATCAAAAGTTGAAAATACGGGTTCCTGAGGTTTAAGACGAAAATTGCCGTTTTAAGTTTTTGAGGTGTAAGCGAGAAATTGCCGTTTTAAGTTTCTGTCTTCAACTTCAAACTGTTGTATCTTCGCCAATAAGTGTCCAATCTCCGATTTTTTTGCATCAAAATGAAGTCCTTTTTATAAATATTGATTCTGCATCAAAAGTTGAAAATACGCATTCTTGAGGTGTGAGACAAAAATTGCCGTTTTAAGTTTTTCAGGTGTAAGCGAGAAATTGCCGTTTTAAGTTTCTGTCTTCAACTTCAAACTGTTGTATCTTCGCCAATAAGTGTCCAATCTCCGATTTTTTTGCATCAAAATGAAGTCCTTTTTATAAATATTGATTCTGCATCAAAAGTTGAAAATACGCATTCTTGAGGTGTGAGACAAAAATTGCCGTTTTAAGTTTTTGAGGTGTAAGCGAGAAATTGCCGTTTTAAGTTTCTGTCTTCAACTTCAAACTGTTGTATCTTCGCCAATAAGTGTCCAATCTCCGATTTTTTTGCATCAAAATGAAGTCCTTTTTATAAATATTGATTCTGCATCAAAAGTTGAAAATACGCATTCTTGAGGTGTGAGACAAAAATTGCCGTTTTAAGTTTTTGAGGTGTAAGCGAGAAATTGCCGTTTTAAGTTTCTGTCTTCAACTTCAAACTGTTGTATCTTCGCCAATAAGTGTCCAATCTCCGATTTTTTTGCATCAAAATGAAGTCCTTTTTATAAATATTGATTCTGCATCAAAAGTTGAAAATACGCATTCTTGAGGTGTGAGACAAAAATTGCCGTTTTAAGTTTTTGAGGTGTAAGCGAGAAATTGCCGTTTTAAGTTTCTGTCTTCAACTTCAAACTGTTGTATCTTCGCCAATAAGTGTCCAATCTCCGATTTTTTTGCGTCAAAATGAAGTCCTTTTTATAAATATTGATTCTGCCCAAAAGTTGAAAATATGTATTTTTGAGGTGTGTAGTAGTCATTTGATAGTAATATTTTTTTGGTACAATTTTGGTCCACTCTAAATTAGTCGTTGTCGATTAGACGGCCGTTCAAACGAAGAGATAGGCAGGTAACCGACGAGGAGAGAACCACTCAAAACGCAGCAAGAAATCGCTCAATGAAGAAGCGCTCAGCAAGAGCTTTTCAATAAGCGCACGGTTCAAGCGAGGTCTTGGTGCGGTCAAACTCTCAAGGTTATTGAAACAAAGAAGTCGTATATTTTGCGAATCGACAGCATAGGAAACATTGCGTAAAAACACGTGATTGGAACTTCAAAAGTTACAGTGCATTACAAATAGGGATATTATTGTGAAAGTGCGGTAGATAATAAAAAGGTATGTGCTGGAATTGGTGGAAGAAAATATTCGAGCCAATCTTAACCATTATAGGCCATTCTTGGGCAAAGGGTATGGACCAGACCTGCCACCAGCTTGAGCCAGCTGCACGCTTTCATAATCTACACCGCGGGAGTGATTCACCCCGACAAGGTTGTAATTAGTCAACCTTACTTCACTGCATCGTCATCGGAAGCGTCGCTAGTCAGCGGGACGGAAGTGAGGAAGTGCGTTTAATTAAGAGGACAACTTCATCCCACGGACCCCGACTTAGCGCATATTCGCTATATTGAAATCAAGTAACTCCGATTTATTACCAGCTAGTGCCAGATTACCTTAAAAGTTAATCAGTGAAGACGTGAATGATCAGTCGGCTGAGTGGTGCACGCACCTACTTACAAACGCAAGTAATTTTTTTGAGCTAAAGTGCTTATCAGCTAAAGTGTTTGGTAAAGGCGTGGATGACCAGACCATAAAGTTTGAACAGGTCACTTTTTAATAAAATTCTGCATATTTAAACAAGCGCAACTCGTAATCGGCGAAATGCCCTAAATTACTTCGAATGTACCCAAATCGTTAATAGTAAGAAATATAATTATTGAAGTTTTTTTTTAGAGTAAAATGTTGAATAATTTTATAAGTATGTCATTGTAACGAAAGAAAAAAAAAGAAGGATAATAGTAGGGGATACCTTAATATTTAACAATTCACTGGCTGGTATTAAATCAAACGGATAGTCCATGTAAATTATATATATATATGCGTTTCCTAATGTTGTAAATAATTCCTTAAACAGCTTCATCTCTGCGTCGACGAACATTGGGCCCAACGATCGCATCGACTTCAAAAATTAAATAAACAAAAGGGCAGAGTGAGTAATGAAATAGCCATAATGTAGGTACCTAAACCATTAGAATGTATGACCTACTTAGTAAATAAGGAAAACCATATACATATATAAAAAAAAAAAGGAGACTGATCCACAGCAAATACGCCAAGTGATACTTGTTATCAAAAAATGTATTCCATATATATATAAGCCTTAAATATAAGTAAAGCATTCGGAGGTTGAACTTGAGCATGAAGCTACTTGGCAAAGCCAAAAAAAAAAAAAAAAAAACAAAAGAGAAAATGTACTCATAGATTATAAGTCAATTAGATAATAGAAAATAGAATTAAGAGTAATGTTCACCACATACCAAATTAAGTTAAGAGAAAATACATGAATTTGCAAGCAATTTAAAATGAGGAGTTAAGGAGTAGAATTCGTCTGTCGAGTATCCATGCTAGGTTTTTACAGGATGTGGTAGGATTTTAAGAGTCCGTCCAAGGGATAATGCATCTAATTTATATCATTATCATGGTAGGGTGGGTAAAGAAGAGGGACAACTGTCATCTATGTTCCCTCTAATAGAACTAGTGTCTCGGTATAGTTATAGGACGTGTCGGCGTCTCCCATAGATGATAATTTAATTTCATAACCCAAGTGGTTACTTGTTTTTGTAAACGCGCACTAATTAAATGTGGCAGAGTACATCAGTATTGATTGAGTGAGAAAGAACCCCGACAATCCGGTGAGCTAGTACGAGCATAGCGAGAGTGCGCACCTCAAGCTCAACAATACACCGGTCACTTAAATTGGCAAGTTCATCAGCCAATCATTAGTAAGACCAAATAAGTTATCCTGGCGAAATAGCTTATATTAAAAGAGATAATACCCTGGTACTACTACAAGTATCGCTACCATCGGCGCAAATTTTACTGCGCATTAGAGCTTGTACCGCAGGGTAGTGTCCTTGAAACAGCCTTGTATACTTTGTATACCCCGGACTTGCCGATCCCAGTAGCCAGAAATACGCTGCTTGCCACATACGCGGATGACACTGTATTCCTTGCTAACTCAACCACAGCTTGGAGAGCAGCTGTTCTTGTTACGTAGCAGTTCTTGGATGGCTTTAGTACTTCCGCCGAACATCTGCGTCAATGGGAGGAAGTCTTAGGAATGCACGTTTCCGCTCGGGAATGTTAACTTTCCATCTGTCCGACTCAACAACTTGGTCACCTCAAGAGAACCGTTTTCGCTACCTGTGTATGTATCTGGACTGGAAACTTAGTTGGCGCAAACACAACTAGATCACGGCTATAGCATGTAGATCCGAAAAGTCGAAACTCAACTTGTTGCTGAGGCCATCTAGCAAATTCAGCTTAACCAACAAGCTGCTGGCTTACAGGAGCATCGTTGTGCCGACATGGACATATGGTGTTCCATTTTGGGGCACAGTTACAAAATCTTGGATAAACCAAAGTCAAGTTTTGCAGAACAAGGTGCTCAGTGATATCTCTGATGCTCCTCCATATGTGAGAAACAAGACGCTTCACAACTACTTTGGTCTACCGAGAGTCAGACAACAAATAAACCGATATACGAGTCGGTATAATGACCGGTTGCACAATCAGGTCAATTTTTTGGATTGCACACTTGGGTCAAATATAACACGCAGCAGGTTGAAGCGCACCCACACCAGCGCCGTCTGAACTGTTGGGTGTTAAATTAATGAGCTACAATTGCAATATTTAATGTGTTATCATCTGTTAAAAACCAGTCTTATGTTTATGATATAGATTTTAATTCACTGTTAGTATTCATTCACACTTGCTCAAATCAATGTTGTATAGTTTACAGGATGATTAATGTTTAAAACATAATTGCCACATAATGAATAAAAATATATATATTTTAAATACGTAATGATAAGTTTTACCGAAAATTTCATTGGCTGGTTGTGAAATTGACGGTCCGATTGACATCCGAACCAGAAGTCACTAAGGGTGGCGTGACGGAGACTAAGGCTATTGAGCTGAAGAGCATGTCGCGTCTGGTGAAGACTCCCGAGGAGAGTGTCCAGGTAGCAACACATTCGATCAGCAATTTTATGAACAGTGTGGAACGCGATGGCGTCATCACCGCGGTAGGCATTGTGTTCGATGATGTTGCAGATCTGGTCAAGCTAGAGTTGAAGGCTGAGCAGCTTCAGCAACAGCCCGAGGAGGATATGAAAGTGCGTAAATACAAGGCGCACCATCGTTCGTCGCGGAGAAGGCCAAGTGGAACGGGAGGCCACCATGCTACCTCTGTTTGCCCAGCAGAAGCTCGACGCGGAACGGGAAGGAGAACTTCTCGCCAAGTTGGCCGAGAACAAAGCAGCCGAAGCGGCAAAAAACTGGCAAATGCCGCCTCGAACGACAACTGATTGAACAGCTTCTTCTACGGATGACATTTGCAGCTTTGATTTGATCAACAGCGACTAGAAATCCCTAGAGGAGCACAGCAAGTAGGATCAGCAGCTGACGGGGGCAGCAGAGCCACAACTGCTGACACGGAACAGGCAACCCAGCTCATGGAAGTGGATTCAGATGCTTCATTGTTGACCAGCAACAGTGACAACACTGAATCTATAGCTGTTGTTTCAAACTCCGAAGTAAGCCCCATCAAAATGGATGAGTGTCTAGAGCTGAATGGAAAAGGTATTGCAGGAGGAGAGTCAACTGCAACTGCAACATTAGTTGAAGCAATCACGACACCTGCTCTAACAACAACAACCACAACAACAACACTAGTAAGGGGTAGTGCAAGTAAGACGTCATTGCTACCACAGGCCAAAAAACGCAGCGCACGCAACTCGATCCATGAGGAATGACACAAGCAGAGCCACAATGTGAGCATCATTGAGGATGATCTCTCCGTGGCTTAATATAAATAGCTTATTTTTAGATTTAATTAGATATGCACATTATGCTAAGTGCAATTTGAGCTGCAGCAGCCAGCTTTAGCAGCGCTCTCATTGTACAGCGCTCTCTTTGTGCAGCGCTCACTCTCTAGATAAAGGGAGTTCGCTGATCGGCCGGCTGCTGCAGTTAATCATGTATTTTGCTTAGCTCTAACTAATCGGTCGGTTTTAGTTACTCTCGTTGTTGACAGGTTTAGCAAGTGGCTTCAAACCTTCATTTTCGGTAACCGAGTGGTTAATTACTCTCAGTATTGAAAGTTTTGCTACTCGCTTCAAACTTGTAATAGACAATAAGGCTTCAAGTCTAAATGTATCAAATAATGTTTATAATGTTATATAACTTCGTGTTATTATTTGAAAATAAAGCTATCACAAAGATGATAGCGCAAACAGGGTACTTAATATGCCCCCAATAGTGTTGAATTTCCACGGGCCTTTTCCTTATTGCTTTTTTAATGGGCTTAAGAGATTCTCTCTTAAAACTCTTCCTTAGCGCACGCATACGACCGTACACACCAACATTTGTCTGTCGTTCTTATGACAATATGTAAAGGGGCATCGATCGCATCTCATTAGTATTCCTATACCGAACTTAAACGGATGAACATTGTCAACTTTGCGGATCTTCTGTTTCATTCCCAGCGTATCAGCCTTACCCAACAACAACAGCATTAAAAAAAAATTTTTTGTTAAATTATTAATTCTTAAATTAAAGTTCCCCTACGGTGCCACTTAAAGGAAATTGTGACGGTTCTCTTTACCTTTTATTTAGAATTGCATACGGAATCATCTCATTTTTTTGAATAGGTAAAAATCGAAGACGATCCAAAACACGTGCAAGCAAAGCAGCTGTCAACAATTAAGTGAACATTCAAAATGGCCGAGCTTGTCGGCATAAGTGAAAGACATGCGTACCAACATAACGCTGCAAAAAAATCGAAATTCGAATATACGTAACCCGCGAAAATTCAAAATTCGTGATACTTTTTGAACACACCTCGTACTTCCAGCGTGGGATGATATATGTAAGTTACTCTCTTTCTTTTATTATGAGTTATGTGAAATGTGAGTACATAAGCTTTCCACACTGCTAATCAACAATATATCTTCACATAATTATTTGGATTTGTTTTTTAAAACGAAAGGCGACCATGCACTGCATAATATTCATATAAACTACCTATTTATAATAAATAGCCACTAAACATATATATACCCCCAACCAATTAATATTGGATTCTCTCATATTACTGTTGTTTAAAATACAATAAACAAAAACAAGTAATAGTTTTTTTTTTCTTATTTGCTAATTTTGCAGATTTAAAATAAAATTGTTTTATGAATTCATATATTTGAAGATGTGCATGCCACCTGATGAATTGATGATACATGTACCTACTGCATGACAACGTACAGACAGTAACAGCGCTGATGAGCTGGAGTTTTTGTTAAATAATTTAATTAAAAATCTTTCTGATCTATAATTATCACTTCTTTGTGTATATCTATAATTTTTAAATAATATTATAGTTATAAATATGAAATATATAAACCTTTCTAAGTTTAATATTTAAATGTATTGAAGTCGCTGTTATGTGGATAATATGCAATTCCTGAAAGAGATAGGATAGCTGCCGTAGGGCCTCTCAAGCGATCTTGATGTTTATCATGTCAGGATGGGCGAGTGCGCCAAAACGGTAGCACCACAATGAAAAAAAGGATGACCTGATAGCTTGAGTGATCTGATCCTCATATTACTTTTGAACTTTTCTTCTTTCTCACTAGGCTCACAAATTTTGAAGTCAAGTACGTCTGATGTAGCAGTTGTCTGTTTACACAAAAGACTTCATATCCCCATGTCCTAGTCCTTACTTCGATAGTAGAGATATAGTAACATTATTCGATTAAACAAAATATTGCACTCGTGTCAGTTCTAAGAACAATAACAGTTTCAGAATAATTGTGTTTCCAGACTCGCAATACACAAACGCAAATTCCTGCTAGTGGTGCTACGATAAGTGTAAAGCTTTCATTAAAAAACAAACATTAAAAGTAGGTACTCACTACGGGTCTGTGGAAATACCTACAAACCAAAATATTAGATCAGATTCCGATGTCAACTCAGGTGGTTGCACGCACCATTTAGATCAAGCTTAATATTGTGCATCACATGCTATTTTCTTTGTAATTGAGCATTTGATTCCATTTCAGACGCGACAGTCTATTACCGGAAGAGTATAGTTCCTATTGGATGGTGATTCTTCTTCTTAAACTATACTCTCGCCTGGAACAATAGCTGCCATATTTGCAAACGAACATAAGATCATTGAAGCAATTACACTTTTATTTTTTTTCTTTTCTCTATCCTATCTTATTTATGATTTATGAAGGCTGCTGGATGAGAGATAGTGGCTCAAAGCTGCTTACCGCGCCATCACCGTCAACTATGACATCAATTGTTTTTTTTTCTCTTTTCTAAATTTTTTTGTAGGTCATGTAAATCAAGTAAAGGTATATAAGGTATACGTATTCTCAGGAAGGAGTTCTCATTGTTATCCACACTCATATATGAATTTATATATCGTTCTAAATAGAAGTATTGACAATTTAAATTCTCTTGCAAATTTGGAAAGTGTGAGTTGTTGCTATTTTAATATAGCAATGACAGTAAGTAGAGAAGTATTGACAATTTAAATTCTCTTGCTAATTTGGAAAGTGTGAGTTATTGCGTGTATACATTAGAGGTTAAACACCTGGCATTACCATTATTTTTACCATACTTGTTTTAAAAATAGAACAGGTAACAAACGAGTTTGTCCTATTTATATAACTTATTAACTATGCCGAAAGTCGCTACGTTAGGAAAAATGCAGATCTCGAAGGCGGGAATTAGAAGTAAGGCAGTTGTGTACAGCAATTTTTCATGTACAACAATTACTTTCTCGCCAATGGAATTACAGCAGTGCCAAAGTTTACGTTCTGATACACTTTTCCAGATTATTGCTAATTGGATGTTGAGATTTTCGGGACGATCATCGTTATCGGTAAAAGAATTTATAAGCGTAGAAGCGCTTACAGCACAGACGTTGGATGGCAACTTTGAGCTGCTATCTCGCTGTGCTAGTAACTTGTATGAAGATTGGAGATACCGTTCCGTTAAAGGCCCATTTTAAAGATGATCGAACAGACTTACGGTCGAACAGCCATTTCCTTGAGAAAAAAAAAACATAATGAACCTTTTGACACCGATCATGAGGCAATTATGTTGTTAGTCGATAGACTTACACAGCCTCTGCCCGAGTAGTCATTGCTTAAGGTACTGCAAGCAAATTTATTACAGCAAGTGCAGCATGAGATTTTGTACGTACCGATTTATAATCTGGACCAGTAGCGACATGTCGTACGCAAGAGAGAATGGTTTATGAAAGCAGTTACAAAAACTATTGTACCTTCTCAGCGCATAGTTTTAGGACGGCAGGTTCATGGAATTGCAATGCAAGCAGATTGCGAGCAGGAGTTAGGAAATCCACGGATCGCTGCTAATACTGTTTCGTGTTGGAATTGTGAGAGACACGGTCATCGATACCAAGATTGTGAAGCAGTACATGGGATGAAGTTGCTCTCTTGGGTTAACCACTCGTTAGCACTTTCGTACCGCTGACTAACGATGCATCCGATGTCGACCCAAATAATAATAATCTTATCGGGTTATATCATTCCTTCGGTGTAAATTATTAGCCGCGTATAGCTTGCTAGAAATGGTAGCAGGTCTGGTCATTTCATCCTTCGAATGCTTTTCTTTTACCAATTGTACTAACATACCTTTTATTCTCTACTGCACTTTTACAACAATATATGTATATGTTTATGTACATTTAAAATACACTGTATCGGGCTTCCTTCTCTCAATAACCTTGACAATTTGACCCCAACAAGACGTCAGCTTCAATCGTACGCATTTTGAAAAGCTTCTTACTCAGCGCTTCTTGAGTCAGCGATTTCGTGCTGCGTTTTAAGTGGTTCACTCCTTTTCGGTTGTCTGCATATCTCTTCCTTCGAGCGGCCGCATACCCACCAACAATTCATCTGATCTAATCTGGTATCAGCGCTTTCCACATTTAAATTTCTTAACAGACCATAATCATTCCACTTTAAAATGATATTCTGACAGGAAATGAGGAGAGTGTCCAGTATTTTTATGTAGCGAAGCTCTTAAGTCTCCACTAGTGGCATTAAGTATGTTCTTTACCAATATACGAGGTGTGTTCAAAAAGTATCGCGAATTTTGAATTTTCGCGGGTTACGTATATTCGAATTTCGATTTTTTTGTAGCGTTATGTTGGTACTCATGTCTCCCACTTATGCCGACAAGCTCGGCCATTTTGAATGTTCACTTAATTGTTGACAGCTGCTTTGCTTGCACGTGTTTTGGATCGTCTTCGATTTTTACCTATTCAAAAAAATGAGATGATTGAGATTTGCTTTCCACGTCGTAACCATAAACCCACGATTCGTCACCAGTTATGACCCTCTGGAGCAAATTTGGGTCGTCGCGGACAGAGTCCAACATCTCATTAGCAATGTTCATGCGATGCTGTTTTTGGTCGCAATTGAGCAATTTTGGCACGAATTTCGCGGCGACCCGTCTCATGCCCAAATCATTGATAAAAATCGAATGGCATGAGCCAATCGATATGTCTAGCTCCTCAGCAACTTCTCTAACGGTGATTCGACGATTGGCCAATACCATTTTCTCCACTTCATTAATTTTTTCGTCTGTTGTTGAAGTGCTCGGGCGTCCGGCACGCTCTTCGTCGTTCACATCTTCTCGGCCTTCTGAGAACATTTTGTACCACCGATAAACGTTGCTTCGGTCCAAGGTAGCTTCTCCATATGCCGCAATCAACATTCGGAATGCATCCGCGCACTTAATTTCGTTTTTCACACAAAATTTGATACAGGTTCTTTGATCGAAGACGATCCAAAACACGTGCGAGCAAAGCAGTTGTCAACAATTAAGTGAACATTCAAAATGGTCGAGCTTGTCGGCATAAGTGAGAGACATGAGTACCAACATAACGCTACAAAAAAATCGAAATTCGAATATACGTAACCCGCGAAAATTCAAAATTCGCGATACTTTTTGAACACACCTCGTAAGCACAAATTGCGGTTGTGACTGATCGGTTCAATCTCTCACTAGCATTAGCTTGTGGCGAATATATGTCTGTGCACTTTTGTGTTATACCAAAGCTAGTAAGGAATGATTGGAAAATAATAGATTTAAATTGTGATCCATTATCTGTCTGGATAACTTCTGGTACTCCAAAAGTGTAAATGAGTGATCCCTCAAGATAATTACAAATTGTCGGTGCGTGAATTTCTTCAGCGGATATAGAAAATGAAACTTAGTAAAGTAGCCCAATGTATACTTCTGAAATGGTCTATTAGAGATGAATGGCTTTTCCATTGGATATTTAAGAACAATATTTGTACTTTTAGTAGCGCGGCATATTCCACATTCCGAAACAAATGTTCTTATTTGACTGACCGTACGTGGCAAGAATAAATATCTTTTTAGTTTTACTCATCCGGCATTGCTGATAGAACCCAGAGTTTCCAACTTAAGTCTTCTCGGGCTTTATCCTCAAAGTCGAACTCGGTTCTTGTATAAGCATAATTATCAATTACTTTCAAGTCTGGTAACCTGTAATGATTTAAATTAATGTTTTTAATGAGACTCAAATACGAGGTGTGTTCAAAAAGTATCGCGAATTTTGAATTTTCGCGGGTTACGTATATTCGAATTTCGATTTTTTTGTAGCGTTATGTTGGTACTCATGTCTCTCACTTATGCCGACAAGCTCGACCATTTTGAATGTTCACTTAATTGTTGACAGCTGCTTTGCTTGCACGTGTTTTGGAACTTAATTGTTGACAGCTGCTTTGCTCGCACGTGTTTTGGATCGTCTTCGATCAAAGAACCTGTATCAAATTTTGTGTGAAAAACGAAATTAAGTGCGCGGATGCATTCCGAATGTTGATTGCGGCATACGGAGAAGCTACCTTGGACCGAAGCAACGTTTATCGGTGGTACAAAATGTTCTCAGAAGGCCGAGAAGATGTGAACGACGAAGAGCGTGCCGGACGCCCGAGCACTTCAACAACAGACGAAAAAATTAATGAAGTGGAGAAAATGGTATTGGCCAATCGTCGAATCACCGTTAGAGAAGTTGCTGAGGAGCTAGACATATCGATTGGCTCATGCCATTCGATTTTTATCAATGATTTGGGCATGAGACGGGTCGCCGCGAAATTCGTGCCAAAATTGCTCAATTGCGACCAAAAACAGCATCGCATGAACATTGCTAATGAGATGTTGGACTCTGTCCGCGACGACCCAAATTTGCTCCAGAGGGTCATAACTGGTGACGAATCGTGGGTTTATGGTTACGACGTGGAAAGCAAATCTCAATCATCTCATTTTTTTGAATAGGTAAAAATCGAAGACGATCCAAAACACGTGCAAGCAAAGCAGCTGTCAACAATTAAGTGAACATTCAAAATGGCCGAGCTTGTCGGCATAAGTGGGAGACATGAGTACCAACATAACGCTACAAAAAAATCGAAATTCGAATATACGTAACCCGCGAAAATTCAAAATTCGCGATACTTTTTGAACACACCTCGTATTCTGGTGATTTAATCTGCGTAATTCTTTTACCGTGGTAGTCACAGGGAACTTTGAAACAGCTTTTATTTTGTCTGCGTTTGTTCTTTTTTGACCTTTTCCAATGATAAACCCAAGGTATGTAATTTCTGTCATGCAAAAGTTAATAGTAATATTAAATTTTCGTAAACTTTAAGCTCTTTCTTGGGCAGCATTACAAAAACCGAACGGCATCATTTTATATTGGTATAATGGTCTGTTTGGAATTGTAAGTGCCTTGCATTGACGTGATTGCTCGTCTTGTTTCATATCAGAAACAAGACACAATCTGTATTTTTTTCTCCTTTCGTAACCAACACACGATTAGTTCTCCAGGGACTTGTCGACTCCTCAATGACGTCAAGTTAGAGTAGTAAATATTATCTATCTACTTCAGTAAAAATTATTTTCTCAATGGATGGCGATATAGCACTGTGTTTGTTTGTTGTTGGATGACACATCCCTCTGTCGGATTCCCGAAGAGTTACATTTACCACATTAGGGGTTGTAGGTATCTTTGGCACTGCATCCGTAGCAAAAGATTTTTCGTGGCCTGTTTTGTCACAATTCCAGCAAATTGGACTTGCTTGTGAGAAGCGATGTTGAATTTGTGAAATTCCCTACTGTTCTGAGCTGTCCTCAGGTAGTCCCTGACTGTCGTATTAATCTGACAATTCAGTGATATATGAACGTATAGTTCTTGGTTTCACCGATTTAATGTCGTTATAAAATTGTTCATGTCTCTATCCTAAGCTGTGGTCTATAAAGCATGTTCAGGTGGAGTACTTTATGATGAACAATGGGCATCGCATTTCGAATTAGCAAATTCTATTAACTCACACTCAGCTATATTGTTCATGAGCCTATCAGTGAGATCTTCTATGGCACCTTGGTAGTATGACAACACATCACATGATGCACTCAAAGACACCCTGTCGAGAAGGGGCCTGGATCCCACCACCAGCAGATGCCTTCTGAATTGCTGTGATCCAGGCAGGCCACATCATCAGAGTATGATAGCACCTTAACGGTCCTAATCACCAAGGGCTGTCCCCAAGGGGATTTTGTATCTGCTTATCTGGAGTTTTTTAGTTGATAAACTACTTAACACACTTGCTAACAGTGGTGTTCAATGTCAAACTTATGCTGATGACATTGTTATCATAGCGCGAGGCAAATTTCAAGAATCACTCAATGACAAAGAACAGTCAAGGCTTATGATTGGTGGAGGGAGGTTGGACTCAACCTAAACCCTACAAAATCAATCATCGTCCCCTTTAGCAGACGATGTAAGTTGCAGAGGATGAGTCAAATGTGGCTCTCAGGAACCCTACTAGAAACTAGCAGGGAGGTTAAATACCTGGGTTTCATATTCGACAGCAAACTAAACTTTGGCACCCATGTGCACATCATAATATTAAAGTGCTCCAGAGCGCTTTTAACATGTCGTAGGATAGCCGGCAAATCATGGGGTACATCACCAAAGATAGTTAGATGGCTATACCTAGTAAGACCCATGGAGTAATAGCATGGAGTGACAGAGCGCGGTTGATCACCGTAAAAAAGTTGCAAAGAATGACCTGCGTTTGTATGACAGGAGCAATAAGCACCAACAATGGCCCTTGAAGCCTTAATGGCTTAACACGACCCCACCTCAATCAGACAGCTACGCTGTTAAGGATGTCAGCAGAAGGAGTTTGGGGCAATGGCATCCTTAACCATAAAGATGCCCAACTCCTCTCAAATGAACTGTCTCTGCTGCTGCAACCCAAGGACGAAACGAAAGCCGAATACAGTTTCAAGCGAAAATTCACAGTTCATATGAGCAGTAAAAGGGAGTGGACAATTCTGGAAGCGGTCCACCCTATTAAACCGCACACCACACAGTGGTACTCCGACGGATCACTCACCATCAGGGCACAGGTCTTGGAGTGGTGGGCTTTCGGGTATCGTACCACACACAGGCATATTCCAGTCTGAGATATGTGCGATAGGAAGGTGTGCGGACTTCAACGTAAGCCGTAACTATCAGAACACAGATATATCCATCCTATCCGACATTCAAGCAGCATAAAATGCAATAACGGGGACCAAAATAACATCAAATATAGTCCAGGAGCCTCGTTCAAAGCTACACCTACTCGGGTTTGACAACAGGCTCACCCTGCGATGGGTTCCGGGACACAGGGACATAGCGGGTAACGAAGCGTCTGATAGACAGCCGGGAATGGTGGCAGAAAGGCCCCTGATAGAACCAGAACCGTATTGTGGCATAGGAAGACGCACTATACGACTGGTACTCAGAAATGAAGAAAAAGAGATGCGGCAGCAGAGCTGGTTAGAGGCAGTAGGACTCCGGCAAGCCAGATGTCTCAAAGGCGGTTATAATCTCAAACGATTTAAACAGGTTGTAACAATGGGAAAGAACAATCTAAGGATATTTACCGGTCTAATGACGGGACATTGTAAACTAAGAAGTCACCTAGCTAGACGGGGTATATATAGTAGTGATTTCTGCAGGTTTTGTGAAAGTGAATAGAAGAGAAGAAAATGAATCCTCTATACACATCCTAACAGAACAGACACGACTTCTTCCTCTCAATAAACTTGACAATTTCACCGCAACAAGACCTAAGGTTGAACCGTACGCCTATTGAAAAGCTTCTTGAGTGAGCGATTTCATGCTGCGTTTTGAGTGGTTCTGTTCTTTTCGGTTATCTGCATATCTCTTGGCTTGAGCGGCCGCATACGCACCAGCAGCCAATTTAGAGTGAACCAAGAATTGTACCACAAAACAAATATTATTATTAAACGACTACTACACTCCCAACGCCACAGATAATGAAACAAGACTTACTCGTTAAAATATTATCCGGAATAAAATTGTCACTACAAGCTAATTTTTATATTGTATCTTTTTAAATTATAAACTCCAATATTCTTTCCTCTAAAGTCCAGTAGCTCATAATAATTTGAATCTTTTTCTTATGGATTTTGGCTGCGATGAACACAGGTGCTAATTTAGAAATAAACTTTTTGATAGCATTACTCTGAGCGATGTTTTGGGCATATAGCGAATCTCCGACTTTAAATTGAATTTCGCGAGAACGCAGATTGTATTTTCGTGCGTTTGCTTCGTGAGCCTTGTTTACATTTTCTTCTACTTTTAGTCTCATAAGCTGTAATTTGTATGGATAGTCTAATCTTGTATCATCGCTAACCAAATTTATATTTCTTAACAGACCATAATCTTTCCCATTTAAAATCATGTTCTTACCGAATGACAGGTAATAAGAAGAGTATCCAGAGCTTCTATGTAGCGAAGCTCTTAAGTCTCCACTAATGGCATTTAAATTTGTGTTCCAGTTAATATGTTCTCTACCAATATAAGCTCGAATTGCGGCTATGACTGATCGTATAAATCTCTCATTAGCATTAGCTTGTGGTGGATATATGGCTGTACACTTTTGTGTTATACCAAAGCTGGTAGGGAAAGATAGGAAAACACTAGATTTTAATTGTGATCTATTATCTGTCAGGATAACTTCTGATATTCCAAAAGTGTAAAAAAGTGATCCCTCACGATAGTCAAAAATTGTCGGTGCGTGAATTTCTTCAGGGCATATAGAAAATTAAACTTCGTAAGGTGGTCCACAATTATGAGCAGCTCAATATTACCTCTATTAGAGGTGAATGGCTTTCCCATTGGAGGTTTCAGAACTATATTTGGAATTTTAGTAGTGCGGCATATTTCACATTCCGATAAATATGTTCTTTTTTGACTGACCGTACGTAGCCAGAATAAATATCCTTTTAGTTTTTCAACCGACTTATCCCACAATTCTGATGGAACCCAAATTTTCCAACTTAAGTCTTCTTGTGCTTTATCCTCTGTGTCGAACTCGGTTCTTCAAACATAATTGTCAATTACTTTTAAATCTGGTAACTTGGAATGATTTTAATTAATGTTTTCAATTAGACTCAAATATTCTGGTGATTTAAAATGTTCTGAATCTAAATCTATTATTGGTCCAATGCTAAGAACTTCTTCTGGCTCATTTTGACATGACAAGGAATTCTGGGATCCTTTTCGATGCACGATTGTGAAAGTGAAATTTCTTAATTTTATTGACTATCTTGCTAATCTCCCAGATAAATCTTTCTGACGCATCAGCCTTTGTAATGCTGCATATTCTGTAATAACCATGAATAGCTTTAATTTTGTCTGGGTTTGTTCTTATTTGACCATTCCCGATGATAAACCCAAGGTATGTAATTTCTGTCATGCAAAAGTTCGATTTTTAGCTTTTCCTAAACCTAATGCTATTTCTTGCAATAGAATTAAATGAGAACCGAAATCATCCGACAAGACTAATAGACCATCTAAGTATACGAATACACGAGTACTTAGATGAACTGGGGTCACTCCATCCATTAAGCGACATAAATTTTGGGCAGCATTACAAAGAACGAACGGCATCATTTTATATTGGTATATGGTTTGTTTGGAATTGTAAATGCTGTGTATTGACGTGATTGCTCGTCTGAAGGAATTTGGCAATAGGCGTGTTTCACATCCAAGCCGGTGATAAATCGAGCGGGCGATAGACGGCTCAGAATGCTATCAATGTGCAAAGGACATGCATCACGCTTAGTCACTTTATTAATTTCTCTAGAATCAAAACACAATCTATATTTTTCTCCTTTCTTTACTAATACACAATTACTACTCCAGGGACTTGTCGACTCCTCAATGACGTCAAGTGAGAGCATATTGATGCCAAACTACTTCGACCAAATTTTCAGTACTGAATGATGGAACATATTCATAACCTTGTCCGGACGTTCTTTCTTCTAGAGATAAAGTATCCAATTTTTGGTCTTCGAAGTTATTGAAGTTCCGACATCTAATTTTGATACTCTGCAGAGAGGGTGGTCCTATTTAAAAGTCCGAATTTCTCCCAGAAGTCCACACCAAGATAAACACCATGCTTAAGTTCTGGTATGACAAACAATTCAAGGTCAGCAGTGCAACTACCTCACAAACAGGTCCGTTTGCTGTTTTAATTGTTCTTGCACATTTCTTAGATTTGCTGTTTCTTATTAATTCTTTTGCAGCGTTTTTCCCAATACAAATTATCGTGGCTCCCGAATCTAATAAGGCGATATACTCCGTGTCTTCGATTGTTGCGTTTGTTGATAATCTGTTTTCAGAGTTGAGAAAAATAGCAGAAATAAATTTTCGCCGTTTATGCATAACGATTTTCCAAAAACTATTAGTCTTAAATGATCTAACCTATTAAATATTTGCTTACGGATAAGTCTATATTTTTCTAATCTTTTGTGTAAAGGAATTAGTCAAAAATGATTTGGTTCTATGGATTTATCTACTGGTGAGACTTGCTCTTGATGTAATGAGTTTTTGTCATCAGATTTTATCGAATTTGTTAAATCAGTAGCTCTTAAGGATTTGTGTTTGTTTGTTTTGTGTTACATTTACCACATTGGGGCTTGTAGGTATCTTTGGCACCGCATCCGTAGAAAAAGATTTTACGGGTCTCTACGCAATCATCGCATTTATGTCCTGTTTTGTCACAAATTGGTCGCTAGGATATGCATTGAGTATTTTTCCTGGGCTGCAAAATGTATTTTTCCTGGGTTGTTGAACACAGCACATTTTCCTATCGCACACACCTCAGCCTGAAATATGCTGCTGTGTGTCTTCAGGGATTCATGGTAAGACTCCAATGCCTGAGACCTGATATGTGAGTGGTACTTGGATATAACCTTTAATGGTGTGCGGTTTCAAAGGGTGAACTTCATCTAGAGTCATCCATTTCTTTCTAATACTCTTTTGAACTGTGAAACTACGCTTGAATATGTATTCAGCCAACATTTCATCCCTAGGTTGAACCAGCTTGGCATCTCTCTGGCTTAAAATGTAATTGCCCCCAACTCCCTCCAACTATGTATAGCCATCTCATTATACTAGGTGATGTACCACATGTGTAAGGCACTCTGGATCGCTTTATCATATTTTGTACATGGGCGCCAAGGTATTAAACCTATCAAATGTTACCCCGAGGTATTTAACTTTTTACTTGTTGCTAATGGCCTCCCTGAGTGCCTTATTTGTCTCATTCTCTGTAACTTATATCTTCTTCCTCTAGTAAAGGGGTCGATGACCGTTTTCGCAGCTTTTAGTTTGAGTCCAACCTCCATACACCAATCATTTCTTATCCTTAGCCCTGATTGGACTATGTCACAGAGCGGTTCTTGAAATTTGCCTCACTCTATGATAACAATGTCATCGGCATAACCTTGACATTGAATACCATTGTTAGCAAGTAGTTTATCAACTAACAAACTCCAGATTAGCGGATACAATACTCCCCCTTAAGGAAAGCCTTATTAGTTCAGACTGTTACATCACGTGCTATTATGCATTGATGCTGTGGCTTGTCTGGACTCCCTAAGTCATCTACTAGAAGGCGTGCTCCAACTGGCACGGCGATTGGGGTCTAGAGCTGCCCCCGTCAACGCTGTACGTCAATTGGAGGTATTTGAGTACCATTTGACCTTTGAACCACTGAGATTTCTCCTGTTCGGGTCATCCAGCCCATCGGATTGACACCTCGGTGACAGGGACTCCTCAGTTGCTGTCCTTGGTCTCCTGTTCGGGTCTCCAGCCCATCGGATTGACAACTTGGTGACAGGGACTCCTCAGTCGCTGTCCTCGGTCGCTGTCGTCGGTCGCTGTCCGACTTGCCTCACAGCACTTGGTGTCGGCCTCGAAACTGGGACCTGTTGAAGATGGTCTACCCACATGAGATGACGTCCCTCCCACCTCCCACCTTCCAGGGTTCGGTCTTCCATTTGTCTTGCGGCATGCCCATCAGGGAGATTCTGCTGTACTTTAAAATTTTTAGAACTCTTCATTTTAGTTCCCAAGAGATGCAGAGAATTAATGGGCTACCGAACAGAAATCCGCATTACCCGGATAAGGCTAATTAGCACAGACGGTCGCCATTTGCCTAAGCCCACCGTTCGAGACTGAGCAATTTGTTGAGTGGAGTGAGATGTGTGGGTAATCAAATTATTCGTAGCTAAGCCCTGGTGACCTCAGCTCAGCCCCATTCGAACCATCCCATAAGTTCTCGATCAGCAATTTTTCCAAAAGCTGTGCCAAAATCTGTATATAGATATATGAGAACCAGCAACATTAATTACATAAACAAGCCCAAATGATTTGGCCAGCAAACAACTCCACAGTGCACCTAGCGGACAGCCTCCAAAAATTAAACATCAGTTCTATATTGCAACTGAACCATCAGAAGAATAGGTCGGGCAACCAAACCATTGTATCATGAACAAGGAGGAACAAGCTTATGTCCTACCTAGTCAGGTAGGAAACGAAATAGACTATGTATATCAACAGTTGATGCTTCAGCACTCCATTGAATTTTTTAATCATCACATGCTCAAGCCAAAATCACATTCAACTTAGTTTAGTTTCAAATCTGAAAGCAACCGGAAATGTATTTTATGCAAACGAGACAGGCAGACAAACCAAAGTACCTCACAACACGTTCATTAATTTATTCGGTCAAAAACATAGACCAATCTAGTTTTGCTGCTACCAACTTTAAAATAGCTTAACGCTATTATTGACGTGAAGAACGGCACATTAGTTGTTTCTAACAACATGCAGTAAATAACATAAAGATAGGGACAGAGCACATGATGAACAAACAAAAAATATATATACATATATTTATATTTATGAATATACCATAGATACACCTATGTACTTATATTTATGGATGTGCATCCGAAATGTCCATATGTGTGCATTAAATATCCGATGTTCGACCCTGAAGCAGTTGCAGCGTAGCCAGAATAAATATCCTTTTAGTTTTTCAACCGACTTATCCCACAATTCTGATGGAACCCAAATTTTCCAACTTAAGTCTTCTTGTGCTTTATCCTCTGTGGCGAACTCGGTTCTTCAAACATAATTGTCAATTACTTTTAAATCTGGTAACTTGGAATGATTTTAATTTATGTTTGTAATTAGACTCAAATATTCTGGTGATTTAAAATGTTCTGAGTCTAAATCTATTATTGGTCCAATGCTAAGAACTTCTTCTGGCTCAATTTGACATGGCAAGGAATTCTGGGATCCTTTTCGATGCACGATTGTGAAAGTGAAATTTCTTAATTTTATTGACTATCTTGCTAATCTCCCAGATAAATCTTTCTGACGCATCAGCCTTTGTAATGCTGCATATTCTGTAATAACCATGAATAGCTTTAATTTTGTCTGGGTTTGTTCTTATTTGACCATTCCCGATGATAAGCCCAAGGTATGTAATTTCTGTCATGCAAAAGTTAGATTTTTAGCTTTTCCTAAACCTAAAGCTATTTCTTGCAATAGAATTGAATGAGAACCGAAATCATCCGACAAGACTAATAGACCATCTAAGTATACGAATACACGAGTACTTAGATGAACTGGGGTCACTCCATCCATTAAGCGACATAAATTTTGGGCAGCATTACAAAGAACGAACGGCATCATTTTATATTGGTATATGGTTTGCTTGGAATTGTAAATGCTGTGTGTTGACGTGATTGCTCGTCTGAAGGAATTTGGCAATAGGCGTGTTTCACCCAATAGCCAGAAACACACTGCTTGCCACATACGCGGATGACACTGTGTTCCTTGCTAACTCCACCACTGCTTGGAGAGCAGCTGCGGTTACGCAGAGGTTCTTGGATGGCTTTAGTACTTGGGCTAGCCGGTAGAACATCTGTGCCAACGGGAGCAAGTCTCAGCACTGCACGTTTGCGCTCAGAATTGGTAACTGTCCAACTGTTCGACTCAACAACATGGTCATACCTCAGGAGAACCATGTTCGCTACTTGGGTATGTATCTGGACAGGAAACTTACCTGGCGCAAACACATCCATATCACGGCAGCAGCGTGTAGATCAAAAAAAACGAAACTCAACTGGTTGCTGAGGCCATCTAGCAAACTCAGCTTGAGCAACAAGCTGCTGGTGTACAGAAGCATCATTGTACCCACATGGACATATGGAATTCCATTTTGGGGCACAGCTGCAAAATCTTGGATAAAGCAAATTCAAGTCTTGCAGAACAAGGTGCTCAGAGACATCTCTGGTGCTCCACCATACGTGAGTAACAGGACGCTGCACAACGACCTCGCTCTACCGACAGTCACACAACAAATTAACCGACATACGAGTCGGTATAATGACCGGTTGCACAACCACGTCAACCCTTTGGCCTGCACACTTGGGTCAAATACAACGCGCAGGAGGTTGAAGCGCCTCCACACTAGCGACCTCTGGACTGTTGGACGATAAAATAATGTGCTACAAATGAAATATTTAATGTTATTTATTTCTCTGCTAAAACCAGTTCTATGTTTATGTTATAGATTTTAATTCACTGCCATTTTTCTTACAAACCTTTACAATTCAATGTTTTATAGCCTTTCAATAGGTTGATTAATGTTTAAATAAATTGCTAAATAAAAAAAAAAAAAAGCGTGTTTCACATCCAAGCCGGTGATAAATCGAGCGGGCGATAGACGGCTCAGAATGCTATCAATGTGCAAAGGACATGCATCACGCTTAGTCACTTTATTAATTTCTCTAGAATCAAAACACAATCTATATTTTTCTCCTTTCTTTACTAATACACAATTACTACTCCAGGGACTTGTCGACTCCTCAATGACGTCAAGTGAGAGCATATTGATGCCAAACTACTTCGACCAAATTTTCAGTACTGAATGATGGAACATATTCATAACCTTGTCCGGACGTTCTTTCTTCTAGAGATAAAGTATCCAATTTTTGGTCTTCGAAGTTATTGAAGTTCCGACATCTAATTTTGATACTCTGCAGAGAGGGTGGTCCTATTTAAAAGTCCGAATTTCTCCCAGAAGTCCACACCAAGATAAACACCATGCTTAAGTTCTGGTATGACAAACAATTCAAGGTCAGCAGTGCAACTACCTCACAAACAGGTCCGTTTGCTGTTTTAATTGTTCTTGCACATTTCTTAGATTTGCTGTTTCTTATTAATTCTTTTGCAGCGTTTTTCCCAATACAAATTATCGTGGCTCCCGAATCTAATAAGGCGATATACTCCGTGTCTTCGATTGTTGCGTTTGTTGATAATCTGTTTTCAGAGTTGAGAAAAATAGCAGAAATAAATTTTCGCCGTTTATGCATAACGATTTTCCAAAAACTATTAGTCTTAAATGATCTAACCTATTAAATATTTGCTTACGGATAAGTCTATATTTTTCTAATCTTTTGTGTAAAGGAATTAGTCAAAAATGATTTGGTTCTATGGATTTATCTACTGGTGAGACTTGCTCTTGATGTAATGAGTTTTTGTCATCAGATTTTATCGAATTTGTTAAATCAGTAGCTCTTAAGGATTTGTGTTTGTTTGTTTTGTGTTACATTTACCACATTGGGGCTTGTAGGTATCTTTGGCACCGCATCCGTAGAAAAAGATTTTACGGGTCTCTACGCAATCATCGCATTTATGTCCTGTTTTGTCACAAATTGGTCGCTAGGATATGCATTGAGTATTTTTCCTGGGCTGCAAAATGTATTTTTCCTGGGTTGTTGAACACAGCACATTTTCCTATCGCACACACCTCAGCCTGAAATATGCTGCTGTGTGTCTTCAGGGATTCATGGTAAGACTCCAATGCCTGAGACCTGATATGTGAGTGGTACTTGGATATAACCTTTAATGGTGTGCGGTTTCAAAGGGTGAACTTCATCTAGAGTCATCCATTTCTTTCTAATACTCTTTTGAACTGTGAAACTACGCTTGAATATGTATTCAGCCAACATTTCATCCCTAGGTTGAACCAGCTTGGCATCTCTCTGGCTTAAAATGTAATTGCCCCCAACTCCCTCCAACTATGTATAGCCATCTCATTATACTAGGTGATGTACCACATGTGTAAGGCACTCTGGATCGCTTTATCATATTTTGTACATGGGCGCCAAGGTATTAAACCTATCAAATGTTACCCCGAGGTATTTAACTTTTTACTTGTTGCTAATGGCCTCCCTGAGTGCCTTATTTGTCTCATTCTCTGTAACTTATATCTTCTTCCTCTAGTAAAGGGGTCGATGACCGTTTTCGCAGCTTTTAGTTTGAGTCCAACCTCCATACACCAATCATTTCTTATCCTTAGCCCTGATTGGACTATGTCACAGAGCGGTTCTTGAAATTTGCCTCACTCTATGATAACAATGTCATCGGCATAACCTTGACATTGAATACCATTGTTAGCAAGTAGTTTATCAACTAACAAACTCCAGATTAGCGGATACAATACTCCCCCTTAAGGAAAGCCTTATTAGTTCAGACTGTTACATCACGTGCTGTTATGCATTGATGCTGTGGCTTGTCTGGACTCCCTAAGTCATCTACTAGAAGGCGTGCTCCAACTGGCACGGCGATTGGGGTCTAGAGCTGCCCCCGTCAACGCTGTACGTCAATTGGAGGTATTTGAGTACCATTTGACCTTTGAACCACTGAGATTTCTCCTGTTCGGGTCATCCAGCCCATCGGATTGACACCTCGGTGACAGGGACTCCTCAGTTGCTGTCCTTGGTCTCCTGTTCGGGTCTCCAGCCCATCGGATTGACAACTTGGTGACAGGGACTCCTCAGTCGCTGTCCTCGGTCGCTGTCGTCGGTCGCTGTCCGACTTGCCTCACAGCACTTGGTGTCGGCCTCGAAACTGGGACCTGTTGAAGATGGTCTACCCACATGAGATGACGTCCCTCCCACCTCCCACCTTCCAGGGTTCGGTCTTCCATTTGTCTTGCGGCATGCCCATCAGGGAGATCCTGCTGTACTTTAAAATTTTTAGAACTCTTCATATTAGTTCCCAAGAGATGCAGAGAATTAATGGGCTACCGAACAGAAATCCGCATTACCCGGATAAGGCTAATTAGCACAGACGGTCGCCATTTGCCTGAGCCCACCGTTCAAGACTGAGCAATTTGTTGAGTGGAGTGAGATGTGTGGGAGGGATGGAGGTTGTGTTTATGGAAAAGTTGGGGTGTGGTGTGAGGTTATGCTTTTAAAGGCGTTCATAGGATTGTCGTAATCGAATTATTCGTAGCTAAGCCCTGGTGACCTCAGTTCAGCCCCATTCTAACCACCCCATAAGTTTTCGATCAGCAATTTTTCCAAAAGCTGTGCCAAAATCTGTATATAGATAACTCCATGAGAACCAGCAACATTAATTACATAAACAAGCCCAAATGATTTGGCCAGCAAACAACCCCACAGTGCACCTGGCGGACAGCCTCCAAAAATTAAACATCAGTTCTATATTGCAACTGAACCATCAGAAGAATAGGTCGGGCAACCAAACCATTGTATCATGAACAAGGAGGAACAAGCTTATGTCCTACATAGTCAGGTAGGAAACGAAATAGACTATGTATATCAATAGATGATGCTTCAGCACTCCATTGAATTTTTTAATCATCACATACTCAAGCCAAAATCATTCAACTTAGTTTAGTTTCAAATCTGAAAGCAACCGGAAATGTATTTTATGCAAACGAGACAGGCAGACAAACCAAAGTACCTCACAACACGTTCATTAATTTATTCGGTCAAAAACATAGACCAATTTAGTTTTGCTGCTACCAACTTTAAAATAGCTTAACACTATTATTGACGTGAAGAACGGCACATTAGTAACGGCACATGCAGTAAATAACATAAAGATAGGGACAGAGCACATGATGAACAAACAAAAAATATATATACATATATGTATATTTATGAATATACCATAGATACACCTATGTACTTATATTTATGGATGTGCATCCGAAATGTCCATATGTGTGCATTAAAAATCCGATGTTCGACCCTGAAGCAGTTGC
>JAWNMR010000519.1:0-43238 GCA_035043845.1 Drosophila picticornis
GAAGGTACCGGCACGTGGCAAACGTACACAACTAAAAAAGGGTCAGCCATAAATCTATACTCTTCGATCATAAATCAAAACCACACATCTTTCTAGAAATGGTTACACACCTGTCACTCTCTCTCCCAAAAGCAATAAATTAACTCCGATAATGAAGTAATTAAAAATCAAATGCAATAAACCACTTCCCTACTACTGACATGTCGGTTTGTAGGCATCAAGACTGCCACAACCACAGCAAAATACACGTCTGTTTTTATTAAATTCTTGATACCTATAACATATCTCATCACAGTTTCAACATTTTGGCATATCAACTGATCGTATTGCAATTATCTCGGTTGCCTGTATGCGAAGTATGTATCGATTTTTTCCTCATGCATGACTTCATTCAGTTCTAACCTCAACTCAGGCTTCAGATTTCTTTTAATAAGAGCCCCAATACACAGGATAACATCAGAAAATTGATCAAAACTATCTGCATTTCGATGAGATCTTAAAGAATCTATTTTCTCCTCATCCGAGAGTTGTTCGCCATGTCGCTCACGCAAAGCATCGCATATTTGAAACCAATTAAACCGACTATTTGTTCTTTGAAACTGCCAGTAAAACTGAAACGCAGGTCCACAGAACAAAATATTTGCAAGTTGATAAAGCAAATTGCAATTTCCGTTCAGCCGTTGGTAGGTGCAACAATTGATCCGGTAAATAAAAACTTTCACAGAACTTTCATTAAAGGATCCAGATAGTTGTACATGTCAACTCTTGCCAATACTTGAAACTTTGTCAGGTCATTCAATGGAATAAATGCTTCGATTATCTAAAGCTGCTCAAATCGCCTGATGACTAATATTACTATTTGATTTCATTGAATTATTTTGGTCGACCTGATGGTTAATAGAGAGATTAAGGTTTCTTATAGCTAAACTGATGTTGTAAGTCAGCTCCGTAACCATACTGGCTCGAAATGTATCTAACGAGTTTGAAATAAGTTGCTAAATTCCTTATTTAGAAAGGATGAGTGGGACAAGCGAAGCATTGGATGAATCACATCTTTTCGTGCATTCAAGTTCATTTATTCCTATTCCTATTTCAAGTTTAGTTATTTCTATGTGTAGCACCAGTTCGATAGCCACCACGAACTGTTCGAGGCACTTAAAAGGATGTTCCGATGACTGACATGCGACATCATTTAAATGTAAAAGTTTATATGGCTATGCATACGACTGACATGTTTCATTAGTACGTAACCAGGTTACCAAACAATCTCAATGAAGTTTATGTTTGCAAGGGTATCCGAAACTCCGAAACAGTATTATTATTGGAAAAAGTATTCACATATTAGAAAACTCCAAAAGCTGATAAGCATTTCAAACGAAAGTATGTTTGTAAGCAGGAGCGTCCGCAACGCAGCCGGAATCATGTGATTGGAACCAATTTATTGTCTCCTGGACAATAAAGAATATCCGCTCAATCGGGATTCATGGGATGAAGAGGCTCTCCCGGAGTAAAACACTACTTCGCACTTTTGTCACGCTGACTAGCTTCCGAAGTTGACTTCATGGAAAATAACTATAACCTTGTCGGGATATATCATTCCCTCGGTGTAAATTATTTGCCGCGTGTAGCTAGAGATGGTGACCTTTTCTTCTTTCCCAAAGAAATTGCCTATAACGATTTGTAATTATTCGGTCGAATGCTTTTCTTTTACCAATTGCACTAACCTATCTTTTATTAGCACTTTCACAATAATACATATATATATATATATATATATATATATTTATATATATCACTAGGTTTATGTAAACTGTGGAGTTACAATCACGTATTTTCTTCGACGGCTTCTTGCTCTTAATAACCTTGATAATTTGACCACCTGTTGAAAAGCTTCTCTACTCTGAGCTTGTTGAGTAAGCGATTTCGTGCTGCGTTGAGTGGTTCCATATTTATATAAGGATTACATAATTTTCAATAATAAACTTCTGCTACAAATGCAGTTGCCTATATATACAGTGTCTCGCAGCTTATCTGGGACAGTGTCAAGAAACAATTTTAATTGCCTGTCACAAACTAATTATTTAATATTTTTCAAAAATTGCAGAAACTGATGGCAGGTACGTATATTAACCACCAAGATGAATATATGAAGCGCACTTTTCGATTTATAGAAATTTGGTCGCTTTCTTTTAAAGCCTATATTAAACATTTTAATTACCTATACTGGATGCAAATGCTGTAATGCTTGCCATATTTTGCTGTTAGACTCAACAACCAATTGTCATATTGGGATTAGGGCTTTCATCCACTCTACGCACTCGTTTTACTTCCAAGCTGATTCCAGTTTTTGTTGCATGTGTTCGAATTGTGCGGTTCGCATTTGTATTCCCTGTGTTTTCGGTATTTGTTCAGGTTTTTATGGCTCAGCTTCCGTAAAAGGTAGCAAAGTCTTTAAGCGTTTTTATGTTACAGATTTTTGTAGCTGTCGCGTTTTGTTTGCTGGGCTATAGAGTTTTATTCGTATTTTTTTCTTTTGGTTGAGTTTCGTTGCGTTACAGCAACATTTTTAACATTTCCATTAAAAAATATCAATTCTGGCGACACCGTCGACGTCACCAGTGGCATTTTGCTTGCTGTAGTGGTTTAGTAGTGCTTGCTGCCTCTGTTGTTGTTATTGTTGTTGTCGTTATTGGTGCCGCCGTCATCAGTTTATGCTGTCATCGCTTTAAATTCACCACTCGACGAATACATACATACACATATATTTAAATATTCATAAGGTGTGCACTTTGCTTTTGTCGCAATTTATTTATGCTCGCTTTTGGGTGAGGCAGCGGTTCGCACTATTCACTTGGTTTCATGTTCCTAGGTAAACTGTCCGATGCGGGTAACTGGCTATCAAAGCACCTACATATGTGTACAAATAATCTGGGTTTTCCCTACCTGCTAGGTCGGGTTATGTAACACAGTACCTGCATTTTTGGACAAAGCTTATTTGAGCCAGTTGCATCATGGACACCTGGGTGCCATAAAACTTGGATTTTTTACGTCAGGTTGATTATTTTCGGTATAATTAGACCAATCCTTCGTAGTCAGATTAGTTATATCCTGCATCTCGGGTGCAACCAGCCAGCAAGGACTATGGGCAAACGGACTAACATTGAACCACGGAATCTCATCCTGGAACACTTTAAGATCGGATACTCACATCGCCAAATAGCAAAAATGGTCAAACTAAGCAAGTCAACTGTATACAACAACATTCACCACTTCGTCGACGAAAATCGGATAGAGGACAAAGGCAGAATGGCACCAAACAAGATTTTCACCGAACAGGAAGAGCGGATTCATCAGGAAAATAAGGGAAAATCCCAAGCTATCGGCAGTAGTAGGGAAATGGGGATTCTATGACAGGAAGTGGCTTATTGCTTTTGATTTTTAATTGCTTCATTATTGGAGTTAATTTATTGCTTTTGGGTGGGGGAGTGACAGGTGTGTAACCTTTTTTAGAAAAATGTGTGGTTTTGGATCACGTATGAGACATTTATGATCGAAGGGTATAGATTTATGGCTGACCCTTTTTTAATTATGGGTTGACATGAGGTGGAGGATCACTCAGAAGCACTTGTGTGTGCGTACGTGATTGTGTTTTTAAGGAGGATATTGTGTGTTAGGTGTGTAACCTGTAACATGTGTGCTAGACTCAAGTGGTAAAAAGATCAGGAAAGGTAATGCTCGCTTCACTTTTGTCACTTTTTCGTCAATGTAAGAAATCATAGGACACCTCACACCTGAATGTTTTCCCACACAATAATTAAAGTATTATTGTTGTAAACTGATGTTAAGTACATACATCGCACGTTCGTTTGCAACGCGCTGATACCTTCTTCGTCGATTTGGTTCTACCCCTTTTTACAGTGCACTCTGTTTGAGTGACCCTCCTTATGATAATTTCACAGTAATTTGAAATAATTTGAGCCTACGTTGCTTTGTGCACCTGCGGACTTCATGCTTAGATTTGTAGAGTTTAAAATGTTTAAATAAAAGAACTTTGTTTTTTCAATTTTCATAACATATTTTGTTTACTTATAAATAAAATGTTTACAAATGCGAAGATTTGTTTATTCTTATTGATGTAGTGTAATTTTAAGATACATGTACATTATTAAAGTGTATTATTATTAATATCAACTTTGCTTAACCTCTTTCTTAAGTTAACCTTTTTCTTTTATATGATACAAAGTAGTGACAAGCACATGTGTCAACTCCATATCTGACGTTATCCGATGATTTAATTAGACGATAGTTTTCATACTCTAAGAAAATTACTCGGTATTCCTCTAACAATTTAGAATGTTCAGGGAAAATTACATCCTCGAACTCCTTGAGGAAATCATAAATTTTCCTTACATTTGTTTTAAATCCACAGCCACACTTTAATTTTAATTGTATCTCCCTTCGTGATTACCCTCATATCCGTGAGAAGCGTACGAAGATAGTTTCTGACTTCTAAAAAGCTATAATTTTGATCATTCCAACAGAGATTGTGCTGATTTCTAGTTAGCCATATTGCCGTTTTAGGGTCCTTCTTCGTTAGTTTAAGAAAATCATATGGTGGTCTTATAAGGTAATGAATGTCATGGTAATAACAATTCTTAAAAACCAGAGCAATTTCTTTTAATATAAAATAATCGCAATTTCCGAAAAATCCTTGAATGTCGACAACTACTTGATTCTCCATCGAATTGAATTGAACAATGCGCTGAACTTACCCTGTTAATGGTGAATACTCAACTAACCGATCATGCATAAGCAGACAATATACTTTAGTGTTTCTCACACTTGCACTCTCCAACTCGATGGAAACTCTGATATCGATCGGTCCGGTTTTAACAGATTCATTCTGATGTGTTAGATCTATAACAACAATTGGTGCTTTTTACTTAAATTCCTTAGGTGTTAACAAAGGTTCAGACTGATTCATGTAGTAACTTGCTTGGAAATTTGCATACATATCATACAAAGTTGCAAAACGGTCACGATTAAAATTTATATTCATATCATTATAGGGATTTGTTTCAGAGTTCAAGTACACTTGCAAGTTTCGCAATTGATTTTGAATCAATTTCTTATCCAGTATAAAGGCTATTATAGCGAAACGGGGGCGTTCTCTATTGGCTGCAAGTTTTACATTCCACAAATGATTATTACCTTCTGCTAGTGTTGAATTGAGATAACAATCCCAACTACGGAATGCTAGTGGTAGTAAGCCTCCACTTTTTGTTATATTTAACACTGAGAGTAATATGTGATACTTTCCATGTAATATTTAATATATTTAATTTATACTCAATTCTTCCAATTTTACTATGATACACATCATCCATGTTTTTAGTTATGTGTAGTATTAGTTCATGTTTACAATTTAATAACACTTTAGTTTAGTCTTCACAAAATCCAAGCAGGTATTTTATGGGAATAGAGAAATTAAAATATCCATCATTTGCCACTTGTTTTTCGTTTTCATTAAAACAACTAGAATTCTTCATCACGGCACTTTCAGGTTTGCTCAAAGAAGTGTATTTTTTTTTTAAGGTTGTTGTAGTACCAAAAAATCTAGTGCGATCAAAAACTCATGCAATTGTTTTTCAGCTTAACACCTCCAGTAGACGCATTGTTAACCAAAGATATCAAGTCCTTAACATTAATAAAACCCTCGCTCTATAGTACTTATAAGTCCTGATTCTAGATTGTGATTCTAACTTCATCAATACTCTTAAATGATTGAAGATAGGGAGAGTAGCTATGATATTATTTTATGGTTATACGCTCATCCGAATATAGTTTCTCTCGAACAGTTAGTAAATTAGTCAAGGTTCTCTAATTTTAAAACCCAATGACCTTAAAAACATTTTGTTCTCTGTTGTGAGTGTTGTCCTTAACGACCTTCTTTCTTCTGCAGTATAACTCAAGGTGTTTGATAATGGAGGATAGCACACATTTTTATTATAAATAATCATTTTCGTTGTCTTAAATGTAGGCGAAGTGTAACACTCTCATCACGTAAATTTACTAAATTTCCGTCCTGATCAACAATCCGTATTTTAATGACTGTATCTCTCTCGTGTTCACTGGGAAGTAAATAAGATTGTGTGGCTTCACACTCATTTTATAGCCTGGGGTAAATTTAAAGCAATCTCATGCAATACATGACTTGATTCTGCATTAACATATGATCCGCTTACAATATTACATTCTATTCTAATTGTATTTATTTTGAAAATATCAACAAACTCATGCAATACATGACCTGATTCTGCATTAACATATGATCCGCTTACAATATTACATTCTATTCTAATTGTATTTATTTTGAAAATATCAACAGGCTGGTCTGAGATGTGAATAGAATTCGGTGTTAGTACTTTTTTGTTAAACCCGAATAATTGACCAATAGTATTCTTTTTGTTAAAATATATGGGATGTTCCTTAGTTGAAATCATTATTTGAAGCGTATTGTTGTTACTTTCGATGAGAGGGTGTTTTAATTTATGTGGTTCCTTTTCGTCCATTTTCTCAATAATAATATTTCTTATATCACTAAGCTCATATGATCCAACAGGTATCTCAAAAACATGCTCTCCAATATGAAATAAATTAAATCAATTAAATGGGTGGATGATAGTTTGCCATTAAAATTGAGCTGTTGGCCGTTAATGTAAGAGTTGTTGTCATTTCGATCGACTATTGATAAGTGAACTAATAATGAGATTTGTTCATATTATATTTCAAATTCTTATAAAGTCACCGAATTCACGTCTGCAGCGTCCATTTTCTAGAGAATCATCTTTACTTATAAGTACAAAACCATATTTTTCCTTCCAACAAAATTGACAAATGTTCTTAAACTCATTAAATTTCATATCTACGCCTACATGATCATTGTACGCAAGTTTCGTATTTAGTTCATCTTGCTTGAACATTATTATTAGATTTGCATTATCACGAATAAGATGTTTAGGGATGCGTGTATACGTCTGACATAAATAAAACGCATCAATGTAATTATGTCGCCCCATACAGAAGTATGCACGAATATTATTTTGCTTTTCACAAGCAACATCGTCAAAAATCATTATAGAGTTCTTTTTGGCTTTACTTGGTGCTAGAACACTTTAATTTTCTGAAAATGTAAAATATCCCATCCCTTTTATTGGGTTCACTAGTATTTTCAAGAATTCATATTTTGGTTGATGTAAAGATAAATAAATACTTTAAAATTTTAGTCCATTTGGGCTCTCAATCAAATTGATCATTACATTTGTTTTCCCACAATTGGAATGTCCAACAATTAGAGCTCTAATTGAATTGGGTAATAATCTGCTATGTCTCACTTGTTTGTCTTCTCCATTTTTTAATTCGATATTCCTCACTTCTATGTTCGTTTTTTGTTTTATTAATCTCATATCAAATACACTTCTCTCAGCAGATCGTTACTCTCTTACAAGTCTTTGAAGAATAAACATCAATTAAATAGTAGTGCGCTTTTATAAATCAACTAGTAGCAAATCACTGCTCTATCGAGGTCTTATTGATAAAATAATCAACTCCCTCCCAATTGAGCTACATATTCCTGGTTATCAGTTCTGTGGCCCAGAAACTAAGCTAGAAAGTCGTTTGGAAAAAGGCGAAAAGGGAATAAGTCCATTAGATGCTGCTTGCAGGGAGCACGACATAACGTATGCTTATAATAAAGATTTGAGAAATCGGCATATAGCTGATTCAAATTTGGCTGAAAGAGCGTGGGAGCATGTAAAGGCCTCTGATAGTACCAACAAAATGAAAGCAAAGAAAAAATTCGGTATGGGACTCAAACAAAGAGAATATAAAAAGCTATGTGAGAAAAAGAAAAAAATCATGCATGTCGTAAGAGTGGCTACCAAAGTTTTGAAGAAGGAGAAGCCTTATGATATTCAATCTGCGATAAAAATCGCTAAAAAACCAATTAACAAGACTTTTGGGCGAAAGAAAAATTAAGTAATAATTCCTCGAATTGCCTCTGGTGGTGCAGCTATTGCAAAGAGTATTAATAGTGCTAAAAATGCAAAGAAAGAATTGGAAGAGAATAAACGTCATAACAGAAAAATGAAAGCAATTGCTTTAGGCAATGGACTCTGTCTAAGACCATATCAAAAAAGAAATGGTATATCAACTAACTTTCCAACAAAAATTTAATTTAGCTACCTAATAAGACGCTCTCAAAAATAAACATTGCGAATTTTGCTCACAAACATTTCACGTTTTTCAGAGGTGTATTTATGAAAGACTCATTACCAAAACGAGTACGGAAAAGAGAATGTGGTATTGCTAACTTAGACCTTTCAACTGGAGCTGGAACGCATTGGGTAGCTTACTACAAATTAGATAAGCAAATCAGATATTTTGATAGTTTTGGAAATTTACCACCACCTTTAGAGCTTATTAGATATTTAGGAGAGAATATAAAATACAATTATAACCAAGTTCAACGATTCGGTTCTTTTAACTGTGGACACTTATGTTTAAGATTTCTATTACTACAGCATAAAGCTGTTGATTGAATTCAACTTGTATTCAACTTTAAAACAAATAAATGAATAAAAACCAGATTATATTTTATTTTACTTTAGTATATAACAACTATATATAGCTATACTATCTTTAGTGTGATTAGAGTGTGTGTGTTGTATACATCGGAAACCATCTGAAAAACCGCATTAAACTGTGTTAAACCACATAAAAACCGTGATAAACCACATGAAAAACTACATAAAACCGCTTAGAAACCAGAAACCAAGGTGTTTTTCGGTGTTTTTCGGTTTATATCTGGTGGTTTTTTAATTAAAAATGAATGAGCATATACTGAAACAATTGACAAAAACAAGAAACGCTCTGAAAAGAAAATTTCAAAGCATTAAATTAGGTAGAGCCGAAAATGAATATCAATTAGATGAAACGTTTAAGCCAATAACACAACCTCTTCACAAAATTGTTAGAGGGAATATAATAGCAAATCAGTTGATGAAAGTAAAAAAATAAGAGGAAGAAGGACAATTAAATAGTAGGAATGAAACTAAAAGCGGTGAAAACTTTAGTAGTATTGATGGATATTACGATGCAGCGGACAGAGGAATATCTGAGCTTTAAACACAAGATTTATCGTTAGCACCAAGCGAAGAGAGTTATAATAATAAACCCGATACATTTAGTAATGAAGACTATAATAAAATGAGCGAACTGATGAGATCTTTAATCTTAGTGGAATCTGGTGAAAAGTGGAATCTTACTCCTGGATTATATTCTTTGATTTACTTAAAAGACCCTGAAGGTTATAATAAAACGGATTTGGATGTATAGCAGAAAATCTTGTCAAAAATCAATGCCCATAGAAAAAATTATCTACCTGTTGGCCCGCTTAAGGGAAAGAAGTATATTAAAATAATAAAAAAATCTTTTCTCAAGAAATGATGATCCAAGTGCAATGTCTACACCTCTAAATAAGAAATCTATGCATAACGGTGGAAGTTTTATGACACTCACTTCAACTAAGCCAAATTATGTATATTGGGATGATCCAAATGAGATAGTTGATCGACTTAAACTTTTAGTTGGCTCACAGGCAGCTGGTAACACCAATCGTAATAATGAAATCGTTTCGATAGTTGAAGAACTTCGTGAAGCAAAAATTATTTATTGAATAAATAAGTAATACTGTGACTATCAATAATTTAGTATTATCAAAATGCCTCTTGACAAGTTTGGTCACTTCTTCTCAACTAACAATGAAAAAGAAAGATCAAGTGTAAAAAATCAAATTGCTGGTGCTTTACTTGATGTTGATCAGAAAATTATTTTTTCAAATAAACGTCTTAAGTATGTGGGTGAACCCTTGGAAGATAATGATGCAGTTACTAAAGTCTTTTTAGAAAGAAAATTAGAAGAATCAATGAACAGCTTTGAAAAACTTTTAAAAGGAAAAGATCAGTCGGATCAGAACACAATAAGTGAAATATCGTTTACACTTCTTCATGAGATTAATAAAAATAGAATTGAGATGGAAGAACTCTTGAAAAAATCAGAAAGTTCTTTACAAACGAATTTTAATTCGCAAATAGAGTCATTAAGAAGTTTATTTAACGGTGAAAATCAAAATATAAATTTAAATATAGACTCTTTAAGATTCGATACTAAAATAGATAAAAAATGTGTCTTGTGTGTGCTATGAGTTATAATCTTAAGGACCGTTAACAAGTTCGGACATTCCTCAAACGAGCGGAATAAAAAGAAAAGTAATTTCCACTTGGTGGAACTCTATGCGGAAAATGGTCAAAGCATTGGTACTAAATACAAACTGCTTAAAAATGTTCCGCAGACAGGAAGCAGACATAGTTCTTGGTTGTAAAAAAAAAAATAAATAAATAAATAAAAAAAATAATAATAAATAAATAAAAAATATAAATAAAAAGAAAATCATGAGTAGGAGGAATTTAACAGACGAATTACATGCAACAGCACGTAAAAATTTCAAACGCCGAAGAGTTATTATGAAAGGAATCGATGACCACTGGCAAGCAGACTTAGTAGAAATGCGACAATACTCATCATCGAATAAAGGACATACATTTCTTATGACAGTTATTGATACGGTTTAGAAATATGCATGGGGACAAGCATTGAAAACAAAATCAGCGAAAGAAGTTGAACACGCATTCTCGCGTATACTTAAGGAGAATCGAATTCCAAAGAATTTACAGACCGATGATGGAAAAGAATTTTTTAATACAGACTTTAAGAGGTTATGTAGAAAACATAACATCAATCATTACTCAACTTATAGTGGTCTAAAGGCGTCAATTGTTGAGCGTTTTAATATAACGTTTAAGGAGATGATGTGGAGAGAGTTTAGTTATAATGGAACATACCGTTGGATTGCAATTTATAAACAATTGATAAATGAGTACAATCGAAAACATCATAGAACAATTTAAATGAGACCTGTTTATGTAAATTCGTCAAATGAGAACAATTTGTTGAACATTGCCTACAATCATATAAAAATCTTAAATTGGAGTAAATTTCGTGTTTGAGATTACTTGCGTATTAGCAAGCATAAACATTCATTTGAAAAGGGGTATACACCGAACTGGACAACTGAAATTTTCAAAATAAATCAAATACAAAATACCAATCCAACTACATACATACTGGAATTCTCCGCAATTCTCATCAGAGCTGAGTCCATCGGAATGGATTGAGCTCTTGGAAATTTCTTTAAGGGAGAAGCGAAAAAATGACGAAGAGGAGGATGAGGACGCTTCTTCACACAAGAAGCAAAAGATTGAAGAGACTGAAACCATCATCGATATAACCGAGAAGGGGCAAACAATGGTGCCCACCTTTGCTGAGCTTCTTGCCGAGGAGCCCATTTTTTTATGATGATGACGTGCTTGAAAACTCACCAGATTTTTTAAGCTTTATTAAAAATATTTAATAATAATAATAAATAATCTTAATACTAAATTTAATCAACTGTATTTCGTTAATTGATTTCATTTAAATAAATAAAACCATTACAAAATACAACTTTCTTTGTGTTATTATTTTTTTCGAATCATATTCCACACATATACACACTTACACTTTATTTTCAGCTTCATGAATTCAAATAAAAATGCATATATGTACATCCTAAAATCTTCTTCTTTTTCTTTTTATACACACGCAGGTACACAAGCATACACTTACAACCTCAAGTCTTGTGTTTATCTTCATCTCCCTTTTCTTTTTTTTTTACAGGTACCCTGCATTTCTATGTGCAGCCACAAACAGATACACACACACACACACATTTTAAAATTTCTTCTGGTATTTTCTTCTTTTCATGTCAAACTCTACATTTTCATAAATAAAATAAAAGAGAGACACGTTTTTCTGTTTGGTTTAAAATTTTCATTTATTTATATGTATATATATATTTTTGTTTTTTTTTTTCTTTTTCATAATTTTATTTACATTTTTTTTCTTTTTTTCACTTAATTTTACTAACATTTTTGATTGAATGCTTATTAAATAGTTTATTATTTATTTATTTATTTATTTATTTTTTCTTACTACTATGAATTAATTCTATAATGCCCCCAGGCATATGTATTTATCCCATCTTCTTTTAATTTCCTCTTATCATCTCTAGAACTTAAAGTTGTTTTTCTTATTCTATGTGTATAAAAGTTGTGAATCTCAGATCTAAACATCAACATGCTATCACTAAATGTCTTTTTTTCAAATAGACATTGCTTATAGCTGTTAAAAGTTAACTTATCTAATGCAGACTTTTACCTCCTTTTGACTTTTTTATACATCCACCCCCTGCAAGAGACAATGAGTACATTTTGGATCTAAGACCAACAAACTCCAACATTCTTTTTCCATTGTTTTCATCTTTCATCATTCCTAAGACTTTTTTAGTGCACCTTCAGAGCCCATACTTTTTTGAAAACTCTTCCGGGTAGTCAGATGTATCAAATTTCCACATCTTCCGCAATGTCTTTAAAGAAGTCTGTTGTCTCAATGGAATATATGAATGACTCTGTATCCATATAATTCAATAAAACTTTATCTTGGTACTTTGGCTTCATGTAATCATAATGAAAATCGTACATTTGCCATTTTGACAATTCGAGAACTGTAAAACCTAAGTACATAGGCTTATCATACACGTTATGGAGGCGATTCATTTGAATCCCATACATATCTTCTGAAAATTGGGCTGTGGAAATTGGCCTTTGCAATGAGGGCACGAGCACCCAATTTATTACGATTTGTGGTTTCCCACGATGTGACCAGTTTGATGTCTTTACGTTTTTCTACGTGTTCCATCGTTTTTCAATAAACGGCATTATTCAGTAATTTGAAAAAGTCTTTTTTAAAATTATTTTTTGCTAATGTCCGGTGATATGTATTCAAGTCTATATACTTTTTTAGCCAGGGAGACTGTTTAAACTCCAAAATTTTTTGTATTTTTGACAGTATCAAGCTATTCCTTAGATATTGCTGAAGATTTTTATAATGAATCGGATACTTAATTTTCGACCTAAGGTCAGCGACAAGTTTTTGGACTTTAGCCTCCGGAGTAGGCTTTCGGTTGGAAGGGCAAAAAGGCAGATCATTATGGTAATCGTGAAGTGCGTCTGGATACAAAAGGTCTACCTCGAGAATGTACCTAGACTCTGAATCATCTTTGACAGATGAAATATTAAATTCATTCAATTCTGCATCATTCATCCATCTAAAGCCTGAAAATGGGAGATATTGCGACATTGCCCAACCATATAAGTTACTGGTATCTAAATACATCAGGAACTCTGATGGCTTTGTTCTGTCGTAGTTCTCCATATACTCGTACATGTGGTTGGCTTTCGAACAGCGCTTGCAGCACTGAACTAATCCCCCACGAATACCATTTTGAATAAACCTATACATATTAATATCCGTTAATAATTCTAGTTCTATTTTTGTTGTTTTAAGCATTGCATCCCATGAGAGACCCGGTGTAGTATAATAGTGGGCGGGATCTAATGAATATATTTTCTTGCAAATTGTACGAAAATTTTGAAACACGTCTGAGGGTAAATGAACATCAGTCTTAAGATACAATTCCATGTAATCTTTAAGACTTTGACATCCAAAAACTGCCCTGACTTTTTGTGCGTGAGAATAGTCCTCAGGGGAACATTCTGTATTTGATAAAGTGTTGAAGAATTTATCTCGAGGGGGAAGAGCTGACTCATCTAATCTGCTCTTTGAATCAATATACTCAAAGATGAAATTCATCATCTAATGGGAAAAATGATTTAACGTTATTGAAACTGCCTATATCTAGATTGCTACTAAGTGCATCTAGACTGGATGCCATGAAGCGGAAAGTGTCTAAGAATCTAATCTCAAGGTTTTTATCATGGGATGCAATATGAATATATTTTGATAGTGAAAAGTACAAGTCTTTATTAAGGAGGAGTACTTTTGTATCACCTTCAACTTTATTTAATTCCCTAACAAATAAATGTGAATCATGTTTTGAAAAATTATGGAAAAATACAGGAACAAAAGGTGCAATTTGGAAATTAATATTGCAAGCATTATGTGCTGCACCCCTATACAAGCCAGTTAAATGACAATGATCCCTAACTCGATCATTACCTAAAGTATTTTCGCAGATGTGACAAATGACTGCATTTATAAAACTAATCTCTTCATCTGCGGTCATACTTATGGGTTTTATGGTGTTTAAATAACAGGTAAAAATATCGTTTACATCTCTGATAAGAGACTTGACAAAAATTTTACAACTGCATCTTCACCAGTTTCTAAAACCAGCTTATCTAACGCTGGGTTAAAGACGCACTTTATGTAGTACAAATATGCTGAGATGTTGCTACAACATTCTCACTCAGTTGTGAATGAAGGGGGGTTAGTATACATTCAAAATCTGCGTATACCATTAAAATTCTTAAAATTAAGACTTGCTTTTTCCTCCGATGCCACACTGTTGGCGGTGCTCTGCATGCATCCGCTTGCTATGAGAGTAATTAAAATAAGTCTTACAGAAATATAGCTGAGACTTGTGCGATGTGAGTTGGCGCCTTACAAGTCTGGAAGTATAAAAACAAATATATGTTTTAAAAAATATTGTTTTTGGCAAAGAGTATTTATTTAAATATTACCTTGACAAATTTGTTATCCAAAAACATCAGGCTAATGTGGTTTTTCTTCTCCACCTCCGTCACAAATAGTGGCCCGTTGACCGTGTTTGATTGCTCATCAAAGCCAAAAACATTGATGCTAATGCTTTGGTTTTGAGCTTCAAACATTTTAATTTGGTCCAACGGCAGTAGGAACTCCAAATTGGAAAAATTGAGCGTGATCGCTTCATCAATTTTTATGAAGTCCCTTTCAATCCCATCAACTTTGTATGCTGAGCATCGTGCAGGCTGGTTGTTTACTGATGTTTTTAGGGCTGATATTAATTCACATTTAAAACAAAATGCTCGGCATTTTTAATATTAAAAGCAACGCAGGCTCAAATTATTGTGAAATTAACATAACATAACACTCAAACAGAGTGCTCTGTAAAAGGGGGAGAACCAAACCCACGAAGAAGGTACCAGCGCGTGGCAAACGTACGTGCGAAGTACGTACTTAACATCAGTTTACAACAATAATACTTTAATTATTGTGTGGGTAAACATTCAGGTGTGAGGTGTCCTATGAGTTCTTACATTGACAAAAAGTGACAAAAGAGAAGCAAGCATTACCTTTCCACTGATCATTGCACCCACCCACACAGTGCAGCAGCTGCTACCTGATCTTCCACTTGAGTCTAGCATACACGTTACAGGTTACACGCCTAACACACAATATCCTCCTTAAAAACACAATCACGTACGCACACACAAGTGCTTGTGAGTGATCCTCCACCTCATGTCAACCCACTATTAAAAAAGGGTCAGCCATAAATCTATACTCTTCGATCATAAATGTCTCATACGTGATCCAAAACCACACATTTTTCTAAAAAAGGTTACACACCTGTCACTCCCCTACCCAAAAGCAATAAATTAACTCCAATAATGAAGCAATTAAAAATCAAAAGCAATAAGCCACTTCCTGTCAAAGAATCCTCATTTCCCTACTACTCATGAGTAAGAGGAATTTAACAGATGAATTACATGCACCAGCAAGTACAAATTTTAAATGCCGAAGAGTTATTATGAAAGGAAACGATGATCATTGGAGAGAAATGCGACAATACTCAAAATCGAACAAAGGATATAAATTTCTATTCACAGTTATTGACACGTTTTTGAAAAATGCATGGGGAAAAGCATTGAAAACAAAATCAGCGAAAGAAGTTGAACGCGGATTCTCGAATATACTTAAGGAGAATCGAATTCCAAAGAAATTACAGACCGATGATGGAAAAGAATTTCTAAATACAGACTTAAGAGGTTATGTAGAAAACATAACCTCAATCATTACTCGACTAATAGTGGTCTTAACGCGTCAATTGTTGAGCGCTTAAGGAGATGATGTGGAGAGAGTTTAGTTATAATGGAAAATATTGTTGGATTACAATTTATAAACAATTGATAAATGAGTACTAAATCTAAAACTTCGCAGAAGAATTCAAATGAGACCTGTTGATGTAAATTCGTCAAATGAGAACAATTTGTTGAATACTGCCTACAATCATGTAAAAATCATCAATGGCAGTAAACTTCATGTTGGAGATTAGGTACGTATTAGCAAGCATAAAAATACATTTGAAAACGGGTAAATACCGAACTAGACGACTGAGATTTTTAAAATCAATTAATTACAAAATACCAATCCAACTAAATACGTAAAATAATGTTACTATAAAATAATGTTACTATAATGAAGAGTTAAGCAAAACAAGAAACACAAACACTTACAAAGTAAATAAGGCGTCGAAAGGATAGATTTTTTGTTAAATGGCTTGGGTTCTCAAATAAAATATAATCTTTGAAAGCCTTAGATTTGATAGATATGAAAATTAAAATTTGATTGAACTACAAAATCTATAAGATTATAAATATTGAGTTTTACTTTATTCAATTTCGTCAATGGGCTTACATCATACTTAAATTACAGAGATATAATAAAATCTGATACAATTCGTGCGTTTCTTATGGCATATACACCTTTATTTAGATGGGACCCACAATCGGAGAAAACATTTAATTTCATTGCATCTAATCGTGGGCATCCAAAGTCTTCAATGTTGATTCTACTCGTCCTTAAAAACTTTTCAAGAAACTTTTACATTGTATCTCCCTAATTGATTACCATCATATCTTAAGAGGCTTACGAAGATAGTTCCTGACTTACCATCATTTTAACAGAGATTGTACTGATTTCTAGTTAGCCATATTGCCGTTTTAGGGGCCTTTTTCGTTAGTCTAAGAAAATCATTTGGTTTCTTATAAGGTAATAAATGTCATATCATGACATATCATACAAAGTTGCAAAACGGTCACGATTAAAATTTATACTCATATCATCATAGGAATGTGTTTCAGAGTTCAAGTACACTTTCAAGTTTCGCAATTGATTTTGAATCAATTTATTATCAAGTGTAAGGGCTGTACTCTATTGGCTGCAAGTTTTACATTCCACACATGATGAGTAGCTTCTGCTAGTGTTGAATTGAGATCACAATCCCAACTGCGGAATGCTAGTAATCCATATAGAAATAGAGAAATTAAAATTCATTTGCCACATTTTTTTCGTTTCCGTTAAACCAACCAGAATACTCAAGCTTGCGACTTTCAGGTTTATTCAAAGAATTGTAGTTTTTTAAGGTTGTTGAAGTACCAACAAATCGATCAATTTCAATTCCATTCAACACGTATCGAACTCCATCAGAAAGGTAACTCATGCAATTGTTTTTCAGTTTATAATCTCCAGTGGACGCATTGTTAGCCAAGGATATCAAGCCCTCAAACTCTCGCTCGGTAGTACATTTAAGTCCTGATTCTGGATTGTGATTCTAACTTCATCATTACTCTTAAATGATTGCAGATAAGGAGAGTAGCTATGAAATTCTTTGTTGGATATATTTTCATCCGAATAGGGTTTCTCCACAACAGTTAATAAATTAGTCATTGTTCTCTAATTTTAAAACCCAATGACCTTAAAAACAATTTGTTTTCTGTTGTGAGTGTTGTCCTTAACGACCTTCTTTCTTCTGTAGTATAATTCAAAGTGTTTGATAGTGGAGGATAGCATACATTTTTATTATTAATAATCATTTTCGTTGTCTTAAATGGAGGCGAACTGAAGTAACACTTTAATTACATAAATTTACTAACTTTTCGTCCTGATCAACAATCCGTATTTTGAATGACTGAGTCTCTTTCGTGTTCACTGTGAAATAAATAAGATTGTGTGGCTTCTCACTTCCTTTTTAGCCTGGGGGGACATTTAAAGCAAAGTCATGCAATACGTGACTTGATTCTGCATTAACAAATGATCCGCTTACAATATTACTTTCTATTCTAATTGTATTTACATTAAAAATATCAACAGGCTGGTCTGAGATGTGTATAGAATTCGGTGTTAGTACTTTTTTATTAAACCCGAATAATTGACCAATAGTATTCATTTTGTTAAAATATATTGCATGTTCGTTAGTTGAAATCATCACTTGAAGCGTATTGTTGTTACTTTCGATGAGAGAGTGTTTTAATTTATTTGTTTTTTTTTTCTTCCATTTTCTCAATAACAATATTTCTTATATCACTAAACTCGTATGATCCAACAGGTATCTCAAATATAAATTATTATCGTGATCAACATTTGGAATTGAGTTATAAATGTGGAAATCATGAGTGTGCACATGATTTCCCTTCAATTCTCATTAAAATTGAGATGTTGTCAGTTAATGTAAGAATTGTTGTCATTTCGATCGATTATTGTTAAACAAACTAATAAAGAGATTTGTTCATAATATATTTCAAATTCTTATAAAGTCAGCGAATCCACGTCCATAGCGTCCATTTTCTAGAGGATCTTCTTTACTTTTAAGTACAAAACCATATTTTTATTTCCAACAAAATAGACAATTATTCTTAAACTCATCAAATTTCATATCTATGCCTACATGATCATATTTACACATGTTTCACATTTAGTTCGACTTGCTTGAACATTGTTATTAGATTTGCATTATCACGAATAAGATGTTTAGGGATGCGTGTATACGTCTGACATAAATAAAACGCATCAATGTTATTATGTCGTCCCATAAAGAAGTATGCACGAATATTATTTAGTTTTTCACAAGCAACATCATCAAAAATCTTTTTGGCTTTACTTGGTGCTAGAACACTTTCATTTTCTGAAAATGTAAAATATCCCATCCCTTTTATTGGGTTCACTAGTGTTTTCAAGTATTCATATTTTGGTTGATGTAAAGATAAATAAATACTTTAAAATTTTAGCCCATTTGGGCTTTCAATCAAACTGATCATTACATTTGTTTTCCCACAATTAGAAGGTCCAACAATTAGAGCTTTAATTTAATTGGGTAAAAATCTGCAATGTCTAACCTGTTTGTCTTCTCCATTTTTAAAATCGATATTCGTCACTTCTATTGTTTGTTTTTTGTTTTTTTAATCTCATATCAGCAGATCGTTACTCTCTTACAAGTCTTTGAAGAATAAATGGTAGTACGCTTTTATAAATCGACTTCTTGCAAATCACTGCTCTATCGTGGTCTTATTGATAAATAAATCAACTACCTCCCAATTGAAATACGTATTCCTGGTTATCAGTTCTGTGGCCCAGAAACTAAGCTAGAAAGTGGTTTGGAAAGAGGCGAAAAGGGAATAAATCCATTATATAATAAAGATAATAAAGATTTGAGAAATCGGCATATAGCTGATTTAAATTCGGCTGAAAGAGCATGCGAAAGTGTAAAGGCCTCCAATAGTACTTTTGGTGAAAGAGCCGCTGCTTAGTAGCAAAGAAAAAATTTGAGAATATAAAAAGCCATGTGAGAAAAAGAAAAATTTCATGCATGCCGTAAGAGTGGCTACTAGAGTATTGAAGAAGGAGAAGCCTTATGATATTCAACCTGCGATAAAAATCGCTAAAAAGGCAATTAACAAGACTTTTGGGCGAAAGAAATATTAAGTAATAATTGCTCGAATTGTTAGTGTTCCAAAAGTTGGCTTCTTGCCGCTTATATCCATTATAACAGCACTCGGAGCATTAGGTGGACTTGCCTCTGGTGGTGCAGCTATTGCAAAGAGTATTAATAGTGCTAAAATTGCAAAGAAAGAATTGGAAGAGAATAAACGTCATAACAGAAAAATGGAAGCAAGTGCTTTAGGCAATGGACTCTATCTAAGACCATATCAAAAGGGATATGGTATATCAACTGACTTTCCAACAAAAATTTAATTTAGCTACCTAATAAGACGCTCTCAAGCATAAACATTGCGAATTTTGCTCAAAAACATTTCACGTTTTTCAGAGGTGTATTTATGCGAGATTCATTACCAAAACAAATACGAAAAAGAGAATGTGGTATTGTTAACTTGGACCTTTCAACTGGAGCTGGAACGCATTGGGTAGCTTACTACAAAGCAGTTAAGCAAATCAGATATTTTGATAATCTTGGAAATTTACCACCTCCTGTAAAGCTTATTAGATATTTAGGAGAGAATATAAAATACAATTACAACCAAGTTCAATGATTCGGTTCTTTTAACTGGGGACACTTATGTTATTACTGCAGCATAAACAAACTTGTATTCAACCTTAAAATAAATAAATGAATAATAATCAGCTTGCATTTTATTTTATTTTAGTATATAACAACTATATATAGTTATACTATATTATATATCTACTATGTAGTTACACTGTATTTGAGTGTGTGTCTTGTGTATCGGATATAATAAACCTGATACACTTAGCAATGAAGACTATAATCAATCGAGTGAAAAAACTGATGAGACCTTTAGTCTAAGTTTAAATGATTTAGAGCGTCAGAAAAAGCTGGATAAAGCATTAGGACCTACTAGAAGAAGTGGACAAATTAGTTATGAAATATCTATTTACGACAAGAAAATTGACCTAGAAACTGGTGAAAAGTGGAATCTTGCTCCTGGATTATATTCTTTGATTTACGTGAAAGATCATAATGAAACATATTTGGATGTATATCAGAAAATCTTATCAAAAACCAATGACCATAGGAAAAATTATCTACCTGATGGCCCGCTTAAGAGAAATCGTTCAAAAAAGTACACTGAAATAATAAAAAAACCTTTTCTCAAAAAATTACGATCCAATTGCAATGTTTACACTTCTAAGTTGGCTCACAGGCAGCTGGTAACACCAATCATAAATATGAAATAGTTTCTACAGTTGAAGAACTTCGTGAATCAAAAATTATTTATTGAATAAATAAATAATACAGTGATTATCAATAATTTAGTATTAGTTAAAAGCCTCTTGACAAGCTTGGTCACTTCTTCTCAACTAGGAATGAAAGAGAAAGATCAAGTATAAAAAATTAAATTGCTGGTGTTTTACTTGATGTTGATCAGAAAATTATTTTTTCAAACAAACGTCTTAAGTATGTGGGTAAACCCTTGGAAGATAATGATGTAGTTACTAAAGTCTTTTTAGAAAGAAAAGTAGAAGAATCAATGGAGAGCTTTGAAAAACTTTTAAAAGGAAAAGATCAGTCGGATCAGAAAACAATAAGTGAAATATCATTCACAATTCTTCATGAGATTAATAAAAATAGAATTGAGGTGGAAGAATTCTTGAAAAATGAGAAATTCTTTACACACAAATTTTAAATCAAAATATAAATTTAAATATAGACTCTTTAAGATTCGATAATAAAGTACATAAATAATGTGTCTAGTGTATGCTATACTTACGTACGTAAAAGTTTTAAACGCCAAAGAGTTATTATGAAGGGAATCGATGACCATTGGCAAGCAGACTTAGTAGAAATGCGACAATTCTCATCATCGAATAAAGGATATAAATTTCCATTGACAGTTATTGATACGTTTTCGAAATATGCATGGGGACAAGCATTGAAAACAAAATCAGCGAAAGAAGTTGAACGCGCATTCTCGAGTATACTTACGGAGAATTGAATTCCAAAGAATTTACAGACCGATGGTGGAAAAGAATTTTTAAATACAAAAAACATAACGTCAATCATTACTCAACTTACAGTGGTCTAAAGGCGTCAACTGTTGAGCATTTTAATAGAACGCTTAAGGAGATGATGTGGATAGGATGTTTAGTTATAATGGAACATATTGTTGGATTACAATTTATAAACAATTGATAAATGAGTACAATCGAAAACATCATAGAACAATTGAAATGACCTGTTGATGTAAATTCGTCAAATGAGAACAAGTTGTTGAACACTGCCTTCAATCAAATAAAAATCTTAAATTGGAGTAAATTTCGTTTTTGAGATTACGTGCGTATTAGCAAGCATAATCATACATTTGAAAAGGGGTATACTTCAAAGTAGACAACTGAAATTTAATTTTCATTTCATTTCATTTAAGCCTTTCGGACATGTGCATTAAGGTTTCCTGTAATTTATACATGAAAAGAATGTATTAAGTGTACAGAATTCAAAAAGATGTCAAGGAACATTCAAGAGCTGTTCAACTTCATGGATGACGATGAAAATTCGATGGATTTTCATACGGGGTAGCTGATGCCCTGGCCGATTCCAAGTAGAGAAACAGCAGCTTACGAAGTGAAGTGAGTCCACAATTCTCATCAGAACTGAGTCCAACGAATTTGATTGAGCTTCTAGAAATTTCTGCCACGGAGAAGCGGAAAATGGAGGAGGAGGAAGACGCTTCGATACATAAGAAGCAACAGTTTGCAGTTTTGGGAAATAAGAAAAAAGTTTTGTGGTGACGATGATCTGGAAAATTCAGCAAAAATTTTAAATTTTAATGAAAATTATTAATAACAATAATAAAGAATATAAATTATTTTATTACTAAAGTCAATCAGTTTTTATTTCATATTTAATTTTCATTAAAATAAAAAAAATACAATTACAAAATATGTATTTCTTTGTATTATTATTATTTTTGTATCACATTCCACACGAATTCAAATAAATATGCATATATATAAAACCATTTGTTTATCTTCGTCTTTTTCATCAATTACACTACATTTTTAAATAGAGTCACACGCAAATACACAAACACACACTTACAACCTAAAATATATATATACATAAATTAAAATAAAAGAGAGAGAGAGACATGTACTTCTTCTTAGTTTTAAATATTCATTTATTTACTTATTTCGTTTTTCTTAATTTGACTACATTTTTTTCTTAGTTTTACTTACATTTTATTCGTTTATTAATTAACTAATTTATTATTTATTTATCTATATATATTATTTTGTTCTTTTCTTACTACCATAAATTAATTCTACAATGCCCCCAGGCACATTTATTTATACTACCTTCTTTTATTTTTCTCTTATCATCTCTAGAAATTAAAATTGTTTTTTTTTTTGTTTTATGTGTAAACAAATTATGGATCTTTGATCTAAACATCAACATCTATCACTAAATGTCTTTTTTCAAACAGACGTATTTTATGAACTTATCTAACTGTTTCAAACTTTTTCCGCAATTTTCATCTTTCATCATTTCTAACACTTTCTTATTGCAACTTCTGACAGCTTTTCCGTATAGTCAGAAGTATCAAATCGCATTTCTACATTGTCCGTAATATCTTTAATGGAATAGGTTTGCGCTATCAGCATTTTAAAAGCTTTATTTTCAAATAATTACACGAAGTTATTTAACTTTATAACTTATTGAGACAAGAAGCTTGGCTTAGTCTTTTAACGACGCGATGGAACTCGATCACGTCATCACCGTCAAGGCACCCGCCTTCGGTGACAATCGCAAGTCCACATTAATCGATATGGATATAGTCCCGGTAGGCATTGTGTTCGTTGATGGTGCAGATCTGGCCAAGCTAGAGTTGAAGGTTGTGCGGCTCCAGGAACAGCCCGATAAGGATTTGAAGGTGCGTAAATACAAGACGTTTCATCACCGAAAGTCGCGCATCGAGGCCTACGAGAAGGTCCAAGTGGAACGTGAGGACACCATGCAAGTTCTGTTCGCCCAACAGAAGCTCGACGCGGAACGGGAACGACAACATTTTGCCAAGTTGGCCGAGGCCAAAGCAGCCGAAGCGAAGGCCTGCAAACAACTGACAAAAGCCGCCTCGAATGAGACGACAACTGATGGAACAGCTGATCCAACGGATGGTATCTGCAGCATTGATTTGAACAATAGCGAGGAGAAATCTCTAGAGGAGCACAGCAAGCAGGATCAATAGCTGACCGGAGCAGCAGAGACCACAACTGCTGACACGTAGTAGGCAGCGCAGCCCATGGAAGAGGATGCAGATGTTCCGTTCTTGACCAACAACAGTGGCAACATTAAATGGACGAGTGTCTAGTGCTCAACAGAGCAGGTATTGCAGGAGAAACGGCATCTGCAACTACAACTGTAGTTGAAGCAATTACAACACCTGCTCCAACAACAACCACAACAACAACAGTAGTGAGTTTGACGACGAGGTTGCGCGAGCCTCGGTCAACTACAAGGAGGCGCTGGAAAGGAGCTGCAAACAGTTGAGGGCCGCCTGCTTTGGACTGGATCGGTTCTGGACGCTACTGGAAGCTGCCCAAGGCGGATGGCATCTTGAACAATGAGCAGAAGATGGACGACAAGGATGTTCAGATGAAGAGCTACAGTCTGCGAATCCAACAGCTGCCGCAAAAGGGGCAGCAGTTGCCGCAGAGACAATGAAAGTAAATGCTGCGAGTTGGTCGAAGCCACCAAGCAGGAGAAAGCAAAATCACCACCCCAAGCCTTCGGCTGGCGCTTCAGCCCTCCCCGCTCACTACGCTTTTGCGGATTGTGTTGACCAGTCGGTGCTCTTTTTTGATAAGTGGCGAGCACTTGTCTGCCAAACTCCAGACACATTTAATTCTTCACCGTTAGTTCCATTTGCAGAAAATCTTGGCTATCTCTGTGCTGACAATGACAACAAATCTGAAAGCGGACCTAACGAGGACGGAGTGCAACCCTTTTGATAATTAGCAGCGAGTCCTCCACGTACAGAATCCTTTTGGGTTTCGTTGGCGAGAGGAGTGTCTTGCACTGCCGATAGGAGCGGGTGCGAAAGGCGAACTGCCAACCACCAGCCGAGAGGAGGAATGCTGCAAGCATTTTGAAACGGCAGAACGCGAACGCGGCGGCCAACCCAGCAGCCGAATGGCATAATAAGGTGGAAAAGGCCAAAAAGGAGCTGCTAAACTTCAGTGAGGCACCACCTAACAAGGAGCAGAGCCAACGAAAGAGGCAATGCTCTCAAGAAGCACAAGGAAAGAATCCTTGACAAAGGCAATAAGGACGGAAGAATCCAAAAAAAAAACCATTGAAAGTGGGTGGAAGGACCTTTAGCTGTCCGCTGCTTGCACATGCTAAGCAAGGTGCCTGGACCACCACCAGTATGCAGAAATGCAGGGTGGTACCAAGGCAATACTAAAGTCAAGCTGTATAAGGATGCCATAGCAGAGGTAGGCGAGTTCTACCCTGGGGCGAAGCTGGTTGCTGTCGACGGGAGCGACGTCCCGAGTAGACCTCAAGCACGCATTTGGATCCCGGCCTCACTGAAGGAAACGGACCAGGTACTGAGCCTGTTGCAGCTGTACAACCCTTCTCTCTCCACCCATGATTGGAGGGTTGTAAAAATTGAGACCACAGAAGGGCCGACTAATCAGGCAGTGTTAGTTGTTAATAAAGAATCACTAGCCCCCATAGAAGCAGTCAAGGGCGAGCTAAACTTTGGCTTATGATCTGTTCGTCCACGCTTATACAAAACCACAAAAGCTGATAAGCACTTCAACTCAAAATTATGTGTTTGTAAGTAGGCGCGTGCGCAACGCAGCCGAACGGATCATTTTCATGTATTAACTTTTAAGATCATCCGGCACTAGCTATTGTCTCCTGGACAATAGAGAATTTCCACTCAATCGGAATCCGTAAGATGAAGAGACTCTCCTGGAGTGAAACACTCCTTCGCACTTTTGTCACGCTGACTTGCGACGCTTCCGATGTCCCTCGGTGTAAATTATCAGACGCATATAGCTTGCTAGAGATGGTGGCAGGTCTGGCCTTTTCTTCTTACCCAAAGAAATTGCCTATAACGGTTTGGAATTGTTCGGTCAAATACTTTGTTTTACTAATTGCACTATATATATATACGTAAACTATGGAGTTCCAATCTCGTATTTTCTTCGACGACTTTTTTCTCTCAATAACCTTGACAATTTGACCGCAACAAGATCTTAGCTTGAACGGTACGCCTGTTGAAAAGCTTCTTACTCAGCGCTTCTTGAGTGAGCGATTTCGTGCTGCGTTTTGAGTGGTTCTGTTCTTTTCGCTATCTGCATATTTGTTCGCTTGAGCGGCCGCCTAAGCACCAACAGCTAGTTTACAGTGGACCAACAATTGTACCAAAAAATATTATTATTGAACGACTACTACAAGGGTGATAAAAATTGAGGCCACAGAAGGGCCTACTAATCAGGCAGTGTTGGTTCTTAAAAAAGAATCACTAAACCCATAGAAGCACCCAAGGGCGAGCTAAACTTTGGCTTCGGCTCTATTACCGTAAAGATACATAGGTCAGATGCGACGGCTGGAGGGGACTCTGTTGTCTGTGATAAGACAGTCGAGCAGGGACTTCCTCCGGAGATCAAAGCAACTGACGATGAACTGGAACCGGGCTACACGTCGGATGCGTCAACTCTTACTCGGGGCCTTGAGGCCATGTATCATGAGCCGGACAAAGATGACTTCACACTGTCGGATGAGGACGTATCTTCTAGCTACGTGCAATCTCAATATCAAAGCAGAAGGCAGGCGCAGGTTATGTAAAAAATGCAAATGCTAACTGCACACCAAAATTGGCGCAAAATTAACGCAAAGCGTAGGAAAGAGCAGTAATCCGAGCTCTAACGGGGCACTGGTTGGTCGGCACTCATTCCAACAAACTCCAGGTACCGTGTAAAGACTTTTGCAGAAGCTGCACAGAGGACGAAGAGATTGAATCCCCTGTACATTTCTTCTGCTTCTGTCCAGCACCTACCAAAAAACGGATGGCATTCCTGGGAAACTACTCCCTAACTGGCCTATCAGACCTGGAAAACATGAGACCGGCAAGGATCGCAAACTACATAACCGCAACCGGCTGGGTAAATGTCTCTCAAGATGCTTCCAGAGCACGGGTGCAGGAGAAATCCCTCCTAAGATCCCACGCGGTATCACAACGGGACAAATATGGCCTAAGTGTGTCAACCCCATTGGGTTGACAGACGTCCAACCTAACCTAACCATGGAAATTGGTTTTTTCAATGAGGGCACGAGTACCCAAGACCACATTATTTAGAAATTTGAAAAAGCCTTTTTCAAAATTATTTTTTGCCACGTTCTGTTTATACTATATACTTTTTAAGTCATGGAGACTGTTTAAACTCCAAATTTTTGTGTATTTTTGTTACCATTTCTTAGGCGTTGTTGAAGGTTTCTATTATGAATAATGTACTTTATTTTCGACCTAATGTCAGCAACCAGTTTCTGAACTTTAGCCTTCAGAGTTGGCTTCTAGTTGGATGAACAAAGAGGTAGGTCATTATGGTAATCGTGAAGAGAGTGTGGATACAAGAGGTCTACCTCAAGAATGTACCCAGACTCTGAGTTCTCCTTGACAGATGAAATATGAAATGTATTTAATTCTGCAACATTCATCCAACTTAATCCAGAATATTGGAGATGCTGAGACATTGCCCATACATATGTTAGCATCTAAATATATCAGGCATTCTGAAGGCTTTGTGCTATCATAAGTGTCCATATACATATGCGTTTACAGCACTGAAACAATCCACCTCGAATACCATTTTGGATGAACATATGCATACTAATCTCAGTGAATTATTCCAGTTAAATTTTTGTGGTCTTTAGCATTGCATCCCATGAGAGACATGGTGTAATAGTGGAAGGGGTCCAATGAACAAATTTTCTTGCAAATTGCATGAAAATTTTGGAACACGTCCGAATGTAAAAAACATCAGTCTTATTACAATTCCATGTAATATTTAAGACTTTGACATCCAAAGACTATCCATACTTTTTGTGCATGAGAATAGTCTTCGAGTGAACATTCTGTATTTGTTAAACTGTTGAAGAATTTATCTCAGGGGGGAGTGCTAACTCATCTAATCTGCTCTCTTAGTCTATGTACTCATAAGGAAAGACCCACTTCCTACGTATTAATCTATATCTAAAAAATGATTTAATGTTATTAAAACTGGATATATCTAGGTTGCTACTAAGTGCATCTAGACTTTTTGCCATGAAGTGGAATATATAAAAGAATCTAATCTCAAGGTGTTTGTCATAGGATGTAATATGAATATATTTTGACAGTAAAATGTACAACTCCTTTTAAAGGGGGAGTACTTTTATTTCACATTCAAATTTATTTAATTTTCTGATGAACAAATGAGAATCATATTTGAAAAGGTGTGGAAAAAGACACGAACAAAAGGTGCAATTTGAAAATTAATATTGCAGGCATTATGTGCTGCACCCCTATACAAGCCAGTTAAATGACAATGATCCCTAACTCGATCATTACCTAAAGTCTTTATGCAGATTTGGCAATTGTCTGAATTTTTAAAACTATTATCATCATCTGCATTCATATTTAGAGCTTTTATGATATTTAAATAGCAGGTAAAAATATCGTTGACATCCTGATAAGAGACTTGACGAATTTTCCCCAGTCTCTAAAACGAGCTTCCAATGGGAGCGTGGATACAATCTTGCCACACTGATGATGGTGCTTCGCATGCATCCTCTCATTATGTTAAAAATTGAGACACGTCTTGCAGAAGTATAATTGCGCCTTGTGTGATGTAAGTTGCCGTCTTACAAGTCTGGAAGTATATAAAAAAATTTGTATCCACACGAAGTGTCCTCGCTCCTCAGTCTACAGCAACATCAGGCTTATGTGGTTTTTTCTTTTCCACCTACGTTACATAAAATGGTTCATTGACTGCACATTCGATTGCTCATCGAAACCAAAAACATTGATGCTAATGTTTTGAATTGAGCTTCAAAAATTTTATTTGATCCAACTGCAGTGGGAAATCCAAATTTCAAAAGTTGAGCGTGAGTGTTTCATCAATTTTTATTAATTCACTCTCAATCGCATAAACTTTATATGAAGAGCACCGTTCAAGCTGATGATGTGCTGGTGCCTTAAGGGCTGATATGAATGCCCATTTAGAACAATATACATTAGCATTTTTAAAATTAATAATCCTTTTTTTTGTTCATCAACACTTTTGGTGTTTCAATAAAGATTGAAAGTTTAAGTATTTATTAATTGTTTATCTCCAGTCTTAAGATTTGGGACAATGTACAACCACCATTCACTGTCCTTCTCTTGGAATTCATCCATTTTCACACAAATTATTGATGAATGATCTTTGATATCTCTGCACGATCACTCGATGATGTTAGGACATCCATATTAGACTGATGAGATTTAATTGTCAATGGCAATTCATCATCATTGAATTTGATGTACTTTGCAAAGAATTAGTGGACTCATTTCTTGAGCTGCTTCACACTGAAACTCTGTTGGTTCGATTAAATTTGTATGTTTATTTTCACGTGAGAATGTCGAAATCCAAATTTTAAACCCGCTCGAAATTAGTTTTACCTGGAACGAAGATGCGCGCTCCACTTTGAGGATACAATTTGTTGGGATTGTTGTTGATGCTGGTAGAAGATTGGGCATGCTTGTATTAGCCATAAAAGTTAGATGATCAAAATAATTTGGGTGGCACTGTCCTTGAGCCGCATTTTTCCGGGCGACATAGTTAAATCCTTCGGCTGAGTTCACGGACTTGATCTTGTTGTTGAACATCTTTTTTTTTTTATTTTTATTTAAACTTTGAAAACACTCTACGATTGTAGAATCGTACAATCGATAATCGATTTTCGCTTCGTTTCCCTTCAATCAGTGTGATTTGGGCGTGTGCCGCCACCACTCTTGTGGAGTGCGCGTGTTTGGTGGCCGGTTATTCAAACAACTTGAGCGATATCTCTGATACCGACACTGACGGCGATGCAACAACGCCAACAAAAAGGGGAATGTTGCGATAGTTGAAGATGAGATCAACTGTCAATATCTGACGCAGATGTCGTGTCTGTCGGCATGGAAGAGATGATCACGCTGCATGCGTCTACTACAATATATTTTTCTAAAAAAGGTAACCCGCCTGTTACTCCCCCACCGAAAAGTGACAGGTGTGTTAGAGGCCCCTAGCTAACGGTGGTTAACTTAAGCATTTTTCTTCCGTATTTATTGATTATTGGTCATGGACAGATTACCCGAAATTCCTAATAATTAATAATACGCAATGAACTATTTAAAAAATTGGATGGTGGTTGATTTTGGAACAGGAGAATTCGCAGATGTTAACGGTTTTGTGGGGATTTGGTCGAGGCTATACGAACTTCGGAAAATCAAATTATTGTGGCTGTTGGAGTTGAAGGAGTAACGGTACTACTTATTCGAAGCCCCACATTGAAGTGTGCAGAAAACTGCGTAGCGATGCTTACACTAGTTAGTTCCCGCCATTGCAGTTCCTTTCTGCAATTGATGACGTATGCTTTATTGATAATAATTGAAAAAAAAAACCGATAGTAAATACGGAGAAACTGTGATTTCTCACCAATATTGGATAGAAATTGTGTAAATATATTATAAAAACCGGGCATATTATTACTTATATTACTTAAAAGATTTTTTGGTGTAAAGACGTCTTTCCGAATAGAATATCGCAATTTTTTGATATTTTCAAGAAAATGGTTCATGAATATACATTACCGATGAGAAGCACAGAAGATCGAAACTTCCCTCGAAACTGCCCCCGGCAAACATTATTTTGGAAGAATTGACATAATTCTAGGGAATCATTCAAAATAATCATTTGAAACTTGGAAAAGGAATGCCTAGGTTACAGAAAACCAAACTTGGATAGATTATAGCCGGAAACTTCAAGATGCATCTTCCACAGCCAGCACATGCTCGGTGCTGACTGAAGAAGATGAGGTCGATCAGCAAATAGGAAAATTTTGCGAACTGGATTCATTGGAAACCAAATCATCTTGCTTTTCGCCGTTAGAAAAACAATGCGAAAAACATTTTGTGCAACACATCAGAATTGCAGTAGACAAGAAACTTATCGCCAGACTCCAATTTTTTGAAAATACTCCAGCCCTAGGGGAAAGTCATGATTTAGCAAAATTCAAGTCATTAAAGAATACGAGGCCCTTGGACATATGAAGGAAATTCACACAAAAGAAATAGCAAAGGCACGCTATTTCATACAACGTCATTGTGTGAGAGCCCCGATAGCTCTTCAACAAAGTTTAGAGTAGTTTTTAATGCTTTGCAATTACGTCATCTGGAACCAACTATACAAGGAGGAGCTGAAAATTCCCAACACATTAACATTTAAGTGCCACGTCACATACTTAGTGGAAAATTACCTGTATCTGTAAAAGACATTTGGAGCTACCGTATACAAAATGCAACGCATAAATACTAATACGCGATAATCCAATTGTTATGTGCCAAATCACACCTAGCCCCAATCAACACAATAACATTACCACGCCTAGAACTAAACTTATTTATTTTTTTAAATATTTAAAACATTAGGACCACATGTACATATATAATTTACATTGACTATCCGTTTGATTTAATACCTGCCAGTGTATTGTTAACTATCATGTAGTCACTACTTCTTATTTCATTGACATTTTATAGATTTGTACGATAATTGACCTATTAATAAAAAAAACTTCCACGATTATATTTCCTACTATTAGTGATTCGTCAGACACTAAGAACTCTAGAGCATTGCGCTCATTACGAGTTGAGCTGGTTGAATATGCTGCATTTATCAGAAGATTTTATGATCTGCTTAAGTTTTATGACCTGTTTATCCACGCTTATACAAAACACAAAAGCTGATAAACACTTTAGCTCAAAATTTCCGAGTGTTTGTATGTAGGGACGTGCGCAACGCAGCTGACTGATCATTCACGCTTCATGGATTAACTTTTAAGGTTCTCTGACACTCGCTGATATTAAAGTCGGAATGATTTAATTTCAAACTGTTTATTGTCTCCAGGACAATAGCGAATGTCCGATGAATCATTCCCCCGGTGTAAATTATTAAGAACGCGCAGCTGTATCGAACTGGTGGCAGGTCTGATCTATACTCTTTCCCCAAGAATGGCCTATAATGGTAGGAAAAGTTTCGAATGAATATTTTTTTTTTCCACCAATTGCTCTAAAATACATTTTTTTCTATACCGCTCTTTCACAATAATATATATATAAAATAAGTACACGACTTCTTTCTTTCAATTACCTTGACAGTTTGACGCAGCAAGAACTCGCTTGAACCGTGCGCTTATTGAAAAGCTTCTTAGTGAGCGCTTCCTGAGTGAGTGATTTCTTGCTGCGTTTTGAACGGTTCTATTCTATACGGTTATCTGCATATATTTTCGCTTGAGCGGCCGCCTAATTACCAACGCTAACTTAGAGTGAGCCAAAACTGCACGAAAACAATATTGTTATTGACCGACTACTACACCCCACCGAAAAGAGACTTGCTCGTAGAAATATTATCCGAAACAATTTTGTCGCTTCGAGCTATTTCTTATATTGTATCTTTAAATGATAAACTCCGAGATTCTTTCCTTTATCGTCTACTAACTCACAGTAAGATGAACTACGTTTCTTATGGATTTTGGCTGGGATGAACACAGGAGTTAACTTGGAATTAAACTTTTTGATGGCATTAATCTGAGCGAAGTTTCGGGCATACACTGAATCTCCGACTTTAAATTGAAATTCGCGACAACGCAATTTCATTTTCGCGCGTTTGTTTCGTGAGCCTTTTTTACATTTTTTTTTGCTTTTTGTCTCATAAGTTGTACTTTATCTGTTTAGTTTAATCTGGTATCATCGCTTACTAAATTTGAATTTCTTAATAGACCATAATCTTTCCCTTTTAATATTATATTCTGACCGAATGATAAGAATTAAGGAGAGTATCCAATACTTTTATGTTGCGTAGCTCTTAACGCTCCACTAATGGCGTTCAAATTTGTGTCCCAGTTGGTATGTTCTTTACCAATATACGCACGAATTGCGGCTATGACTGATCGGTTCAATCTCTCACTAGCATTAGCTTGTGGTGACTATATGGCTGTGCACTTTTGTGTTATACCAAAGCTAATAAGGAATGATTGAAAAATACTAAATTGCATTATCTGTTAGGATAACTTCTTGTACTCCAAAAGTGTAAAAGAGTGATCCTTCAAGATAATCACAATTTTTCGGGGCCGTGAATTTCTTTTGCGAACACAGGAAATGAAACTTATTGAAGTGGTCCACAATTATGAGTAGCCCAATATTACAGGTTTTCGTACGATGACAGGGTCCTAACAGATCAATGTATAACATCTGAAACTGTCTATCAGAGCTGAATGGAGTTTTCAGAACTATATTTGGGCTTTTAGTAGTGCGGCATATTTCACATTCCGATATATATGATCTTTTTTGGCTGACCATGCGTGGCCAGAATAAGTATCTCTTTAGTTTTTCAACCGTCTTACTCATCCCACAATGCGTCAAGTTTGGTGCGTCATGAGCTTGATATAAAACCTCGGTAATTAGTCTTGATGGAACCCAGAGTTTCCAACTTAAGTCTTTCTGTGCTTTATCCTCAATTGCGAGCTTGGTTCTTCTATAAATATAATTATCAATTACTTTCAAGTCTGTTAACTTGGAACGATTTAAATTAATGTTTTCAATTAGCCTCTGGTGATTTAAAATGTTCTGAGCCTAAATCTATTACTGGTCCAATGACAAGAACTTCTTCATTTGTTGGGTCATTCTGATGAGATAAGGTATCAGCCACAACACTCTGCGATCCTTTTCTATGCACTATTGTGAAAGTGAAACTTCATAGTTTCATAGACCATCCTGCTAATCTCCCAGACAAATCCTTTTGACGCATCAGCCATTGTAATGCTGCATGGGCTGTAATAACAACGAATTACTGTGCCTCATTGGCACAGCTAATGAGCAACCGATACCATATATGCTTGCGTCACAAAGCCAAATAAACGGTTTCGAGAAATCGAGGGTTATTAATATTGGTGAATTCGTTAAACAAGATTGTAAAAATTTCAAAAGACCGTTGAGCCTTCTTATTCCATTCTAAACATTTTTTCTTGGTTAACAACTCTGTTAATGCAAAAGTGACAGAAGCGTAGTTTTCCTCAAATTGTCAGTACCAACCAGATTTTCTGCTAGGCACCGTAAACTCTGAAATAGCTTTTATTTTGTCTGGGTTCTTATTTGACCCTCTCCAATGATAAACCCAAGATATGTAATTTCTGTCATGCAAAAGTTTGATTTACTTTACTTTAATGGTAAGATTAGGTTTTTGGAAATTTAAAGCTAATTCTTGCAATAGAATTAAATGAGAATCGAAACCATCTGACAAAACTAATAAACCATCTAAATAAACGAATACACGAGTACGTAGATGAGCTGGGAGAACTCGATCCATTAAGCGACACAAAGTTTGGGCAGCATTACCAAGATCGAGCGGCATAATTTTATTTTGGTATAAAGGTCTGTTTGGGATTATAGCTTGTAGCTTGTATTTGTTTTGAGCTTAGCTATTACCTCACTAATGGTTCCGTTCGCTGCAGCGTTTCCCTTAATACAACTTATCGTGGCTCTCGAATCTAATAATGCTAAATACTCCTTTTCTTCGATTGTCACGTTTGTTAATAATCTATTTTCCGAGTTGAGAAAAATAGCAGAAATACATTTTTTCCGGTTATGCTTAACGACTTTCCAAACTCTCTCTTAGGCCTTTTGTCGAGCAATTCGGCTTCTCTGTAAATTTAAAATGATCTATCTTATTAAATATCTGTTTACGGATAAGTCTATAATTTTCTAATTTTTTGTGTAAAGGAACAAGTGAAAAATGAGTTGGTTCGAATGATTTGTCTACTATATTAGTATATTTGTTAAATCAGTAGCTCTTAAGGATGTGCCTATGTTGCATGACACATCCCTCTGTCGGTTTCCCGAAGAGTTACATTTACCACATTGGGGCTGGTATCTTTCGCACCGCATCCGTAGCAAAAGATTTTACTTAGCCCTATCATCGATCATCGAATTTATGTCCTGTTTTGTCACTATTCTAGTAAATTGGAATTGTTTGTTTGAATCGATGTTGAATTTGTGAAATTCCGTTATGTTCTGAGTTGTCCTCAGGTAGTCCCTGAAAATCGTCTTGCTCTGACAATTCCGTGACGTATGAACGTAGAGTTCTTGGTTTAACAGATTTAATATCGTTATACAATTTTTCATGTCGTTGGACCTCCCTTCTAAGCTGTGATCTATTACGAATGTTCAGGTGGAGTAATTCATGATGAACATTTGGCTTAGCATTTCGAATTAGCAACTTTACTAACTCATACTTAGCTATACCGTTCATGAGCCTATCGGTGAGATCTTCTACGGCACTTTGGTAGTCATCGAACATCTCAGTTTCGCCTTGACTGCGGTTTCTTATCTTCTCCCGTATGTCATAATCAGTCTATATATCTACGAATCTTTTCCGTAATTCTGCACAAAATAGAACCCAAGTAAAATCTGAGTATGTACGGTAAAATTTCCAGTACCAATCATTCGCCTTACCACTTAACAATAGATAGAGATGATCACAGAGGAGTTTGAGGTAATTTTTAAGATTCTGTCTGATGAGTGACTTGATACGATAAATAAATTTTTCAGTTCTCATACCATTTTTCGAACTATCGAATTTAACGCGCCAATTTTGCATTATATTTAAAACTTTTTTTGGTGCTATTTGTGAGCTGGAGCTGCTACGAGGTGCACTATTCCCTGAAAGGTTAAGTAACAACTCGAATCGGTTCAAGACTAATTGTTCGTTCCCTACGTTATGAGTTTGGATAGTATTCTTTAAATTTGGGGCTGTTGTTCGCTCAGACTTCCCTAGGTGAAGCACAGTTAACTGTCTTTGGATAGATGTTTCAATCGTTTCAAATAAAATTGATGTGATGTTTTCTAACAATTGCGATTGTTGGAGAGTGACTGCGGACTGCACATAATTGGCCATCTCGACTTGGGTATTCAAGGAAAGATTACTGTCATTACCGGGATCAGCTAAATTACGGTGTGAAGTTTTTCTTTGTGTAGATTTAGTCTCTCCTCTATTCTTATTCGAATACTGTTGACTCCTTGTCGGCTATGAAATTCATTACGGTCTTGAGATTCATTTTCACTGGGTTGTAACGATCCCTCTTGCTGCAATTCAGCGAATATGGTATTATTGGAAAATGTCAACGCCGTAGCAGTGTAGTCTGCGGTACATGTTGGACAGTTTGGAACCTTCCTAATGTGCTTTAAAATGCAATGTTTATGAAAGTTGCGTTTACATGCGGTGTTTGCTATAAGGTCGACTTCGCTTAAAACTTCGTTGCAAATACCACAAAAAGGGTTATCTGTTCGTAAAGCAACAGTAGTATCTTCTTGGCTACGTTTTACAGCCAAGACAGTTTTAGAAGATAGTAAATAATATAATAAACTAATCGATATTAAAAGCCAAACTAAATTTATAAATGATTAAATCTTAATATTTTCGATAGATATTTTTAATTATTATAATGTTGTCTGTCTTTCTCACATGCTAATATTTTTTTTTAAAAATGTTATATTAGGTCTCATTTAGTTTATCTATTTTATTAAAATATATCTATTATTAGACGATAAAAGCAACAGCGCAGATGTATCGTAATTCTAAATAATTCAAAATACTATATTTATAATTGTTGGTTTATCGAAATCGAAGTATCCAAAACAAATCCTCTATTCTAATCAAAGATATTTTTTCACGTAGTCACTATAAATACGCAGCTCAGTACTATGAGTCTGTTTTGGTCAACCAATCCATCTGGAGAATTGTACTTATATGTAGTAGAATCGGTATGTCATGACTTGTGAAAATTGTGAAACAAAAAATGAAGTTAGTTATTTGGATGGATCAATGGATGAGCTAGGGAACCAAGCTAAACTTCTAATTATTTTCTAAAGATATCCAATTCTAAAAGTATTACTCTATTAATGCGGTCTAGAATCTATTAATAAGCTGCTCGGGCCCCTCATGTTGGGTGCCAAAATGTGTAGCGTACCAGAGTATTGTTTCTTTTTGTATAAGCTATTTTTGTATAACTTATGTGGTCTTTAGTAATGATCGTCTGATGGAACTGTCAACTCAAGTGACCGTTGTATTGTTGAGCTCGAGATGCGCACTCTCGCTATGCTCGTCCTAGCTCGCCGGATTTTCTGGGTTCTGGTATACCCCGTAATTAGTGCGCGTTTACAAAACAAGAAACAACTTATGTTACTGAAATTCAATTTTTACTACACTGAGATACTAGTCCTATAGAGAGAACAATGATATCAATTTGTTTCAGTATCACTTGGACGGATTCTACCACAGACGAATGCTACACCTCAGCAACTCATTTTAACTTGCTTCCAAAATGATATATTCTGCTTTAACTTAATTATGTAGGATTTGAACATTACTCTTAACTCTATTTTCTTTTATATAATGGAACTTAATCTATTAGTACATTTCCTTTTTTTTTTTGTTTGTAAATTCATTATTAGGCATTTCATTTATCATATGATATATTTAGATTATTCTTCTTCTTCTTTTCTTAATTAATTATTATCATTATTAATATTAAATTTCATTATTTTCTCGCCTTTCTAGATGGCTTTACGCTCAAATTAAACTTTAGAATACATTACTTATATTTAGGCTTATATATATACATTGAAATAAGTTTTCAGATAAGGGACGTTACATGGCGTGTTTGGCTGTGGATCAGTCGTTTTTTTTATTTTTTTTATTTATGTATATTGTTTAAGTAACTACATTTAGCTAGTTCATTACTCACTCTCCAGTTTTTTTATTTATTTTTTATATATATGTATATTTTTTTTTGTTGTTTTTTTTTTTAATTGAAGCCGATGCGATTGTTGGGCGCAATGTTCGTCGACGCAGAGAGAAAGCTATTTTAAAAAATTGTTTAAAACATTAGGAACACATGTTCATATATAATTTACATTGACTATCCGTTTGATTTAATACCAGCCAATGTATTGTTAACTATTATGCATTCTCTACTTCTTACCTCAATGACATTTTATAAATTTATACGATAATTGACCTATTAATAAAAAAAACTTCCACGATAATATTTCCTACTATTAGTGATTCGTCGGACACTAAGAACTCTAGAGCATTGCGCTCATTACGAGTTGAGCTGGTTGAATATGCTGCATTTATCAGAAGATTTTATGATCTGCTTAAGTTTTATGACCTGTTTATCCATGCTTATACAAAACAAAAAAGCTGATAAACACTTTAGCTCAAAATTTCCGAGTGTTTGTATGTAGGGGCGTGCGCAACACAGTTGACTGATCATTCACGCTTCATGGATTAACTTTTAAGGTTCTCTGACACTCGCTGATATTAAAGTCGGAATGATTTAATTTCAAACTGTTTATTGTCTCCAGGACAATAGCGAATGTGTGTTGAATTGGGGCCCAGGGGATGAAGCTGCCCTCTATGGTTACATCATTCCCCCGTAGTAAATTATTAAGAACGTGCAGCTGGCTCGAACTGATGGCAGGACTGATCTATACTTTTTCCCCAGGAATGGCCTATAATGGTAGGAATTGTTTCGAAAGAATATTTTTTTTTTTTTCCACCAATTCCTCTAACATCCCTTTTTTTCTATACCAGTTTTCTATACCAGTTCAGCAGTTGCAGCAGCGTTAAAAGTGGAGAAGGTCGTCGGCATACATCAAATTAGGGGCACTGGCCCTACTGAAAGAAGACAACACGCCAGTATAACAATGGCCTATGGGTAGAATCGTTCGAGTCTACCATGGAAAAGATAATTTCGTGAGGGTTGTTAAAGTGAAAACCTCTAAAGGAATTTTGCGGCGAGAAATCCAACATCTAGCTCCCTATTTAATTAAGCATCCAATAAGGAAAAAGAGGAATCAAATTAAAACTCTCTTTCCAAGAAAAGAAGGCAGAGTAATATCGGTTAATTGGTTAGAACGACATTGGTTATGCTGCATTTATTGCCGCTAACATTGGCACAACCAATAAACATAATTCAGTTCGGATCAACTCAATTAACAGTAGCTGATTGGACGATGGTCGCCTACTTGGACTTAATACCTTACTGGACCGACATAGATACATTTTCAAGAGGTACTACAAGGATTGTCCAAATGTGTTCCAAAACTATTGACATACCTGCATGCATGGGAATGTATCAACACTTCCGTCATATGGAAGAAGAACTATTTATGGAAAGCATGTTACTGACCAAATCACGCAAACAGAGAGCACCATTGGACATTGTGGGAAACATCGCCAGTAGCTTGTTCGGCGTGTTAGACTCTACACAAGCAAAGGACATGTCAAAAACGATACTGGATGTGAAGGAAAACGAAAACCATCTCCTGGAGTTATTACAAAACCAAACCTCTTTGATTGACTCCACTGGAATTTGGAAGACCAGTTATAAATGTAATGAGAGACGAGTCTCATTTCCACACGTTTCAAAGGTATATTACGCTGACGTCATAGCTCACAGGTATAGCCTCCAGTCTTCAACGCATTCAAGGCGAGGTCACAATACCATAAGCCCTTATCTAGTGTCACTACGTCAGTTAAAAGATCAATTTGACAAAATACGAGATCATTTAAAACCAGATCAAATGCTTCCTGTCATCTCAGAGAACATGCTCATGGCCTACAAAATGACGAATGCAGAAGGCACTTTAGTAGACAATCATGTCATCATTAAAATAACGGTGCCATTGGTATCAACGTCAATACTAGATCTATTCAATCCGATGCTTATACCAGCTACAAGCAAACATGGATTTCAAGTATTCAAAGTTCGAACACCTTTTATTGCCATCAACAATTATCGAGATAAATTTATGGAGTTGACTACGGCAGACATGGCATCCAAGATCTACAAATGATTTCATTTGCTACAGTAAACAATCACTGTTATCTTTCGACATTAGCTGCGAAATGCAACTGTTCCAAAACAAAACAGATGCATCATGTCTGATTGAAAACATCAATAAAATATTTATGTAGCAAAAAATGTATAGGATGAAACGTGGGATATTTACAACAAAGATTCCGTTAAAATTATCTACAGTCTGCACCCATGGAACGTCAGATATCCAGTTATATGATACTGGACAATTAACAGCAAAGGCAGGATATACCATTAGCAATTCACTAATAACAGTAACTAGTCAAAGCGTTATGGAAACATCATTGCTGACATCATACGCTCCTTTTGGAGACATGGAGGATAATAAACCGACAACCAAGCGACCGGATACTACAACATTAAAAGACATGAATATCTTAGGCGATAACGAACTTCACGAACTACAAAAGGAACTTATACCTAACAAAAGTTTTCATCTATCACACAATATCCGAACACTCGAGCATCAGCACATTGCAATGTACATCGGTTTATCATTAATGATGGCAATGTCAGCAATTTATTGTGTCAAAAAATCGCGCATAACTAACGGATCACCTCAGCGAGCTAAGACTTCAACGACACCCAGATGCGAACTTCCCGCTGGAAATCAATTATATTAAATGATGCTCTGCATTCGACGGACGGGAGTATGTACGATTTCGTCAAAAGCAGAAAATCTTACACTGCAGATAACACACAGACCCGATAACCAAATATGCACTCGACCCGTGGGTTGCATATAGGCAAGGGTTGTCGCATTTTCTGTTGGACGGCATGAAGTAAGCAGATGTTATCATACGCAGCATCGTAAATTATAAATGGGTCAACTGTAAATAGAATAATTAGCCCTAAGCAAAGATTATCGTCTAAGAATTTTGTATATAAACCATGCGTTCTTCATGAAATAAACCAATAGGAAAAGAAATCTCTGCGTATTAACTTCTTTCAGCGCAATTTGTTTCAAGTACCGATTGCGGTGACATTTTGTTACTGGTACATGAACCGAGCGATCAATTTAACTTCAATTAGAAGCATATGCCGTTAATGGCTTCCAACACAATCAAAAATGCCTTCGATTGAATATGAAATATAAGGAAGCAGTGCTGTCGTCGTCCCTGGAGGTCAGGCCCAATTTACATTAATGAGATACTGGTTTCTTTATTGGGTTTTTTTTACGAGCTACCATTGTATTGTCTGTGCTGCGTCACTACAGTCACAACAGCTGATTGGCCAGTCAATTGGCTCTGATCTGCTCCAAGAGCGGTTGTCACTTGCTTAACACTCCAGCGTCAGTGGATTGGACTTTTGTTTGTCGCTTTTCGTCCTCAATCTGTGTCACTAAGCAGCGTCATTAACACGGTATGGCAATATCACACTATAAGCGATCACAATTATCTTACTTGTTGTAACCGTCCGACAAGTTTCCAAATTTCTAATATCCGACTTGTCTTAGAAGTAATTCATTAATTAAATTAATTTTACTAAAACGAGCTTAGATACGAAATGGGCGTCGCTACTTACAGTTGCTGATTGCGGCGACACTTTGTTACTGGTACATGAACCGGTAGCATACGAAACACATTTCAGCATCCCTAAAAAAATTGACAACAAGTCATTTCATATACAAAATTGTTGTGGCTGTTGGAGTTGGAGGATTAACCGTACTACGGGAACGGAATAAAACAGTATATTTAGGTCGAAGAACAGAGATGTTCATTTTCTTCTTTTACGCGCCCAACATGCCAAACCATATTTTATAAGGAGCCCATTTAACAATTTTAATCCATAATTCATTTCTTCATGTATATATATGATTTAATTAGGATGATTAATTTTGGGAGATTTATTTAATTGCAAGTTTTCAAATTTCATTCGAGTGGTACTTAATTACTGTTGAAATATGAATTTCAAAGCAACGATTCATACTTTAGTATCGCTATATAGATTAATATCTAAGTTCTGGCCACACATGAATTGTTTTATTCTTCAACAGGTAAATACGCACTCGCGCATAATAAAGATATTCTATAATTAAAAACTGCGTTTGACTTTTCTTTTTGCCACGTTATTTTACAACAGGTTATAGGCCCAGAGCTATAAAGAGTTGTGTTTGTTATTTTTAATTGCTGTTTGCTATAATAATAATATAATAAACATGAGTAGACACGGATTATATGGCAACGATAAGTTGGATGTCGAAAACTATGTGGTGTGGTCAGTGCACATGAAAAGTGTGCTAGAACAAAATGACTTATGGCCAATTGTTAGCGGAAGCATTGTGAAATTGGAAAATGCAACTTCGGCTAAAAAAGTTGTGTTTGATGCACGTGACGAAAAGGCTTTAGCAAATATACTACTGGGTGTAAAAGCGTCACAGAAAAATTTAATCAAGAACTGTATTTTGGCAAAAGAATCTTGGGATAAGCTTGCCGGTGTGTCAGAGAATTCGGCTGTGTAAAACTACATAAATAAGTTTTCCGATACAGTGCACAAGCTAAAGGAAATTGATATGGAAATTTATGAAAACATTTGGACACTTTTGTTGCTTTCGGGACTTGGAAAAAGTTTTGAAAATTTTGTCGTCGCGATCGAAACGCGAGAGCAATTGCCATTATTGTCTGAAGCCCACAACAGTGTACAGCAAGTGTTTGTGCCGCGTACAAAAAACAGACCAAGCAAAATAGTGCATGAAAATAACGGTACTATGCATGCCAGAAAGTGTTATAGATGCGGCGGGGTAAAAAAGTACCTTAACTTATGTTCTCATCTTATTTGGAATAGTGGTGTTATGGACACCTGAGTGGCATAAAACCCAGATTTTTACGTCAGTTTGATAATTTTCAGTATCAATAAACCAGTCCTTCGTAGTCAGTTTAGTTATATCCTACATCTCGGCAGCAACTAGCCAGCAAGGTCTATGAGTAAACGGAATACCATTGAACAACGGAATCTCATCCTGGAACACTTAACAATCGGATATTCACATCGCCAAATAGCTAGTCAACTGTATAAAACATCATTGGGCGCTTCGTCGACCATAATCGTATAGAGCACAAGGGCAGAATGGCACCAAACAAGACTTTCACAAAACAGTAACAGCGGAGGATCATCAGGAAAATAAGGGAAAGTCCAAAACTGACTCAACAGGTGTATGATGAAATTGGGAAAAAGTGCAGTGTGGAAACTGTACGCCAGGTTCTGCGCAACCATAACTAATAATGCCCGAGTACAACGGAAGAAACCCTTTATAAAC
>JAWNMR010000520.1:0-45366 GCA_035043845.1 Drosophila picticornis
TTTTGCCACCACAGTACACCAACTAAACACATTATAAACGAATGGCTCAAAATGGGAATGGACCGGTGAGCACCAAGAAGCTTTCGAAAAGGTCAAAGCTAGACTGACACAATCGCCTGTTCTCGCATTCCCAGACTTCTTAAGGCTATTTTGCTTGCAGACGGATGGTAGCAATTAAGGCTTGGGAGCGACACAGACCCAAAACACAGAGAAATGAGAACTTGTCATATCGTATGCAGCATTTCTTTAAATGGTGCGGAGCGTAATTACTCTGCAACCAAAAAAGAGTGACTTGCGATAATCTGGGACAGAAGGAAGCTAAGACCATACTTGGAAGGATACCACTTCACTGTCATCACGGATCGTGTGGCACTGAAGTGGCTGAACTCCATTGAAAGCCCATCAGGCAGGAACGCGAGACGGGCACCGGAACTGCAATAGTTTGACTTTGATGTCAAATGCAGTAAGGGCAACCTTGCAGATGCCGTATCCCAAAAACCTCTGAAGGATGCGTACGTAAGAGTGTGGAATGTGGACGACGCGTTTGCAAACAAGAGCTGTAACTGCAACCAATAGCGCGAATAGCACCACGCTCCTATTGGCCACGTTTATTCAGAGACTTACGCGCATATGTTCAACAATGCGAAATATGCCAACAGTATAAGCCAAGTCAAAAGGCCGCGGCAGGACAAATGCTGACTCAGATACCGGGAAACCGTAGAGCACAGTCGAGGGACCGTTACCGAGATCGACCCTGGAAACACGATGTTGTTAGTCCTTTAAGACCGCTTATCGCAACCGACGGAAAAGGTACCACTCCAAAGCGCTACTACAGCATCGCTACAAAAGGCCTTCAGGGAAAGGATTTTACCACGGTTTGGAGTACAAAGTATTAATAACCGACAATGGAACTGTAGTGTACCTGGGTATTGTATAACTTATGTGGACTTCAGTACTGATTAGCTTATGTAACTGCCAATATAAGTGACCGTTGTATTGTTGAACTCGAGATGCGCACTCTCGCTACGCTCGTCCTAGCTTGCCGGATCGTTGGGGTTCTTCCTCACTCCATCAATCGTGTGTACCCTGCCACATTTAATTAGTGCGCGTTTACAAAACAAGTAACAACTTGGGTTACTGAAATTCAATTTTTAATTATTGGAGACGCCGTCCTGTAACAATTTTTTTTTTAAATTGAAGCCGATGCAATCATTGGGCCCAAAGTCGTCGAGAGACGCAGACAGGAAGCTGTTTTAAACAAATTTTTAAAACATTAGGAACACATATACATATAAATTTTATATTGACTATTCGTTTGATTTAACACCAGCCAGTGTATTGTTAATCTTGCATTCACTACTTCTTATTTCAATAACATATTTATAAATTTATACGATAATTGACCTTTAAAAAAAACTTCCACGACGATATTTCCTACTATTAGTGATTCGTCAGACACTCAAGTAATCTAGAGCATTTCGCTCATTACGAGTTGAGCTGGTTGAATCTGCTGCATTTATCAGATTTTATGATCTGATCAAATTTGTATGTTTATTCTTAAATGAGAATGTCGAAATCTGATTCCTAAATCCGCTTGAAATTAGTTTCACCTGACTATTTATAGGTGTAAAAACGAGCATCTTGTGGGAATTAGAACGAAGATGCGCGCTCCACTTTGATGATGCAATTTGTATATTGCACACGGTGCCGACCCTTGCTTGAGTTGATGGTCCATTACGGTTAAAATTGTTGCTGGTGGTGATGGGGTTTATGTTGTTGGTGATGGAGTTGATGTTGTTGGTGCGGGTGACGGAGTTGATTATGGAGCTGGTGGTAATGGGATTGTTGGTGACGCTTGTGTAGTTGGCGGTGGGATTAGTGATGATGTTGTTGTTGATGATGGAGTGGGTTGGATCGATGGCCATGCTTGAATTAGCCACATAAGTTAAATTATCGAAATAATTCGGGTGTCTCTTTCCTTGAGCCGAGGTGTTCCGGGAGACATAGTTAAGTCTCTCGATGGCGTTCAGGGAATTATTCTTGTTAAACATTTTAATTTTTTTTGTTTTGGTTTCTTTTTAAACGTTGAGAACACAACACACACGAGTTGATGATTGTAGAGTTCGAAAACTACTAAGGTTTTAGAAATCACAATCTAAAATATTAGGTATGAAGCCCGCAGGTGTACAAAGCAACGCAGGCTCAAATTATTGCGAAATTAACATAACATAACACTCAAAGAGAGTGCTCTGTAAAAAGGGGGAGAACCAAACCCACGAAGAAAGTACCAGCGCGTGGCAAACGTCCGTGCGAAGTACTTAATTAACATCAGTTTACAACAATAATAATTTAATTATTGTGTGGGAAAACATTCAGGTGTGAGGTGTCCCATGAGTTCTTGCATCGACAAAAAAGCGACAAAAGAGAGGCCAGCATTTCCTTTCCACTGATCATTGCACTCTCAAAAAATCAAATGCACAACAGTGCGGCACCTGCTACCTGATCTTTCACATGAGGCTAGCACACAGGTTACAGGTTACACGCCTAACACACAATATCCTCCTTAAAAACACAATCACGTACGCACACACAAGTACTTGTGAGTGATCCTCCACCTCATGTCAACCCACAAAAAAAAAGGGTCAGCCATAAATCTATACCCTTCGATCATAAATGTCTCTTACGTGATCCAAAAACCACACATTTCTCTAAAAAAGGTTACACACCTCAACGCTGGACAAAACGCTTCTAAAGTCGTTAAGCATAACCGCCGAAAATTTTTTCTGATATTTTTCTTAACTCGAAAAATATGTTATTACCAAACGTGACAAGTGAAGGCAAGGAGTTTATCGCATTATTAGATTAGGGAACAACGATAAGTTGATTTGGGGGAAGCGCTGGAAAAGAATTAGTGACGCATAGCAAATCCAAGAAGTGTGCAGGTACGATTTGAACAGCTCAAAACAAATATAAGCTATCGAGAATGCGCTGTTGATCTTGAATTATTTACAACAACAACAATGTCCTGTATCGCCAGCCATTGAGAAAATAATGTTTACTAAAGTAGATAGATAAATAGATAATGTTTATTGCTCTCACTTGACTTTATTGAGGAGTCAACAAGTCCTTGGTAGTAATTGTGTGTTATTAAAGAAAGGAGAAAACGGCAGATTGTGTCTTGATTCTAGAGAAATTAAAAAAGTCAATAGGCGTGATGCATATCCCTTGGCGCACATTGATGGCATTCTGAGCAGTTTACCACCCTCTCGATTTAATACCGGCATGGATATGAAACACGCCTATCGGCAAATTCCTTTAGACGAGCAATCACGTCAATACACGGCACTTACAATCCCAAACAGTCCATTATACCAATATAAAATGATGCCGTTCAGACTTTGTTATGCTGCCAAAACTTTATATCGCTTAATGGGTCGAGTTATCCAAGCTCATCTACGCACCCTTGTATTCGTTTCCTGAGATGATATATTAGTCTTATCTGATCATTTTGATTCTAATTTAATTCTATTGCAAGAAATAGCTTTCAGTTTACGAAAAGCTAATCTTACTTTTCCATAATAGAAATTACCCGCATAGGGTTTATCATTGCGACTGTTCAAATAAGAACAAACCCAGACAAAATAAAAACTATTTCAGAGTTGCCTGTGCCTCCCACGGATTATTTGGATTATCTGGTTGGTACTGTCACTTTTGCATTAACAGAGTTGTAGAATGAGAAGGCCCAACAGTCTTTTAAAACTTCATAATCTTGTTTAACGAATTGACCAATATTAATAATCTCAAAATCATTTATATTGTGACACAAGTATGTTTAATATCGGTAAAAATTAAATAAAACCCAACGTAATTATTCGGTTACTGAGTTGGAATGGTTTGCTGTTATCAAAGGTATTAAAAAGTTTCGTTCGTACATTGAGGGACAGGAATAAGTGGTTATTGCAGACCATGCAGCATTACAATGGCTGATGCGTCAAAAAGATTTATCTGGGAGATTAGCAAGATGGTCAATGAAATTAAGAAGTTTCACTTTCACAATCGTGCACAGTAAAGGATCCCAGAATGTTGTCGCAGATACCTTATCCCGTTAGAATGACGGAATGTGAAACATGCCGCACTACTAAAAGTCAAAAAATATGTCTGAAACCTTCAATGTGAAAGCCATTCTGATAGACTATTTCAGAAATTATACATTGATCGGAAACAGGTAATATTTGGCTACCTATAATTGTGGACCACTTTACTAAGTTTAATTTTCTATGTCCGCTGAAGAAATACACGGTACCAAATATTTGTGATTATCTTGAAGGATCACTCTTTTACACTTTTGGAGTACCAGAAGTTTTTCTGACAGATAATAGATCACAATTTAAATCTAGTAGAATTGAGAAAAAGAAGTCGTGTCCACACCAAATCGATAGTGAATAAAATAAAACACGTTGTTTGCGCTATCAACTTTTTGATAGCTTTGTTTCCCAATTAATAACACAATGCTATTTACACGTTACAATATTTACTGAATTGTTTACACTGTTTATTTAAGGTTTGAAGCCACTTGCTAAAACAACACTTTGCTTATTAAAGTTTTGAAGCCACCGCTAAACCTTCTGAAAACGAGAATAACTAAAACCGATCGATAAGATAGATCTATGCGAAACAACTGATTAGCTGCAGCAGCCGGTCGATGAGCGAGCGCCCTTTATCGAGAGACAGAGAGCGCTGCACAAAGAGAGCGCAGTAAATCGAGAGCGCTCCTATCGCTGGCTGCTGCAGCTCAAACTGCACTTAACATAATTTGCATACCTAATAAGACTAAAAATAAGCTATTTAGATTAGCCACGCAATGCTCCAAAAATGTCAAACATGTTGACAAATCAAAATCAATTAAACTTCTTCACTGCTGCTGCCAACACACGTGAATGCAACTCCAAGCGTTTAATATGCCCAGTACAGTGTACTTTATTCATGTATATTATTGTGACAGTGCAGTACAGAACAAAAGGTATGATAGTGCATGTTTGCGCTACCAGCTTTTTGATAGCTTTAATTTTCAACTAATAAACGAATTTAATTCCACGTTATAAACTTTATTTAGTGTATTTACAATGTTTATTTGAGGTTTGACGCCACTTGCGAAACCTCTCAACAACGATAATAAGCTATGCGATCGAAGCTATGTGAAACGACTAATTAGCTGCAGCAGCCGGCCGATCAGCGAGCGCCCTTTATCGAGAGAGAGAGAGCGAGCGCTGCACAAAGAGAGCGCTGTGCAATGAGAGCGCTGCTAACGCTGGCTGCTGCAGCCCAAACTGCACTTAACATAGTGTGTATGTAATAATGACTAATAATAAGCTAAATTCGAGCATATTGACAACTGAAATCAATTCAATTTCTTCGCTGCTGCTGCCAACATACTCCCCCCGTTGAAAGACTCCCTTTCAACAAAATCCTTAACAGGCAGCAGGCACATCTTGTTGACAGCTCTTCTGACGATTCCTTTAGGCGTCTTCAGGTCAGCAACTCGAGCAATGCCATCCCTGCCTGGTATTAAAGCCAGCACTCTGGAGAGTGGCCAGCTCATGGGAGGCAGATTCTCGTCCTTAACGAGGACCACGTCACCCACTTGAATAGGATGAGCTGGGGTGGTCCATTTAGTACGCTGTTGGAGGAGTGTGAGATATTCCCGCCACCGTGACCAAAAGATTTGCTGTAGGTGAGTCACTCGCTGCCAGCCATCCAAGCGATTGTAGTTCAACTTGGTTAGATCTTGCTTTGGTGTTGCGCGAACCCTTTCCTTTGGCTTTTGTGGGGGCTGCACGGCGCTCTGATGCCTCGTCGTCGTCGTCACTTTGCTGTACATGAGGCTATCCAGTTGGAGCTGCTGCTGTTTCGTTATATTCACAGCTGTAGGGGCGTCCAGACGCTGCCTACTGCACTTATCCAGGTAGTCCTCCTCTTTGTCCTCATCTTCATCAGCAGCAGCCGGTTGGGAGTCCTCATCGCTGTCATTGTCTTGTTCCATCTGTTCACCGGCTACAATTTTGGCTCGTAGCTTAAGATCGGCTGCATTCAGATAGCCTGGTATGCGCCAATAGCTCTCCATGCCCACACTGGGCGGTTGCATGCCCAGAGCGACGAGGACCTTTTGAAAGTCACCCAGCTCCATGGCATCCTTTTGTATATCGAGCAGTGGCAGCAACGGGACACCATCATCATCATCATCATTGCCGTCGGCCGCATCGAAAACATCGCTGGCATCCTCGAGACTCTCCCTTAGCCAGTCAAATGCCGTCTGATACACTTCGGCATCCACCTGTGAAATTAAGGCACGCACTGTGCCCACCTCTAAAGGTGTGCGAACACGCTGCTTGGGCTTTGCTTTCACTTTGGTCGCTGGTTGCCTAGGCACCACCGCCTCCTGAAACGTCGGCTCCTCCATGTAGTCATCCTCGTTTTCGCTGTTGCTGCTCTGCTCCTGCTGTGCTTTGGAGGGTTTGCGTCCGCCCTTCGTCTCAAACTCACGCACAATGCGCTCCAGGGAATCCGGTTCCAAGCGATGCTGATCGTATAAGCTGCTTAGCTCCTCATCCTTTTCCGGCGGCCACAGGTTCTTGCCACCCATGGCCGCTTTGGTGGATCGCTTCGTTGGCACTTTGAAGAGCAGACTCATTTCCTTTAGTTTTTTTAGAATGCCGCGTCGAGTGCGTGTCTTGTCTACCAAATTGTCTAGAATCCAATCAATCACATCCTTATCGGTTTCGGGATTCCGTTGATTCTCCTCGAAGAGGAAACGCAGCTCCACCTCCTGTTCCTCGGTCCAGGCGCCCTTGGTGCCGGTTTCGTAGGCATCACAATAGCCCGTCTCCAGCTCGTTGGCCTCTCGTATGCCTTTGTAAAATAATAACTCTGCATAGATTTTTGGATTAGTTGGTGCCACTTCGACAAATTTGCGCAGCACATAGATGCCAAGGCGGCGCAGCTCCTCCATTCTCCACGGCGAAGACTTCTTGAAAGATACGAAACAGCTTGGCCTGATAAAGCATGCCTGGACAGGAGCAGCCGTAGGCAATGCGATGCAGGATGGTAACAGCCGCTTTCAGCGCCGTCGTCGGTATCCTTGTCCAGTCGGTCAGTACCAGGGTGCAGGCGTGCACAATTTTTGGATGCAGCAATCTGCGAGCGAAATCGTCAACTTTAAACTTTCTCTGTGAGTCCATTATCTGACTCATCAAACTCCTCGTTTGCCATGTCCTCATCCTCATCTGCATCCACATCCTCATTCCCATCAACATTCGCCTCTGCTGCGGTTTCAACTGAAGATAGACGAGTAAAGGTCTTCACGAAATGCTGCTCGCACTCCAAATCCTCCTTATTCCCTGACGCAATGGCCTCGCTGCAGCTGTCAACCTCCCAAGATCGTCGAACAACCTCATTCAGTCGATCATCAACAAAGGAGAAGTCCTTCGATGCGGAATTTGAGACCAACAATGACGTGTGGCTCACACAATGGCCACCACCAGTGACGACCCAGCCAAGAAGAGTCTTTTGCAACAAAGGTAGTCCAGGTGAGAGCCTGATCTGACCAACGCACAGCAAGTCGAAGAACATGCTAGCTCCAATCAGCAAATCCACACGATGGGGTTTATTGAAGGCGGGGTCAGCCAGTTGTATGTTGGCTGGAATGTTCCAATTTTGTATGCCAATTGGAATGCTGGGCTGACTGTCGGTAATAGTGGGTGAGACCAACGCTGTAAGTGAATCGGCATAGTCAGTCACTTGAGATTTGAAGCAAATTTCCACCGTGTGACCTTCAGTAGGAAGATTAGTGCCACCGAGCCCGGACACTGTAGTTGTAGATCCAGTTTTTGTCAATTGTAGCTGTTGTGCGAAGCGAGAGGTGACCAGGTGTAATTGAGAGCCCGAATCCAGTAAGGCTCTGCATGGAATAAATAGGCCCGAACGACTTTTCACTAAAATTATCGCCGTGGCCAGTAGCACGACTTCTGATGATTCATCGTGTGCAGAAGACGATGGTGCACTGAATGTCGAAGACGCAACTAGAGCAGAGTCAGATGACCCATTGGCGGGCTGCTGGGAGATGGTGGCATCAAAGTGCAGCAGGGTATGATGCCTATTACCACAGACATGACAATGCCCACTGGTGCATGCCCGAGAATGGTGTCCGAGCTTTAAACAATTGAAGCACCGAGCCAGCTTCTTAACTTCCTTGAATCGCATCGAGGGAGACAAACTTCCAAATCTGGTGCATGCGTAAATAGTATGGCCGAAACAGTTACAGAATGGGCATGGAGAATTGTTTGATTCGGATACCACCAAGGCTCGTCTACTGTGGTTGGGAATTGAATTGTTTTTTCCCACCTGAGAATTAAGGGAATGATATCCCATTGCATGCTCCAGGTTCTCCACTTCTGGCATCGCTTCTCCAAGAATGCGTAGAACTCATGCGCTGAGGGTATTTGGTCCATCGGTGCAGACTCCTCCCAAGAACTCTGAGTGGTGATGTCCAGTTTTTGCAGTAACATGTGTATAACCATACAGTCAGACATCTCCTGGGAGCTTCCCAAAGACTCAAGCGCGCGCATATGGGAGTTGACCTTGTCCGAAAACTCTCGAAGTTTCCCTGCTGAGGTCGAATCCACCTTCTTGAGGCCAATAATCTCCTTGATGTGCGACTGGAATACTAAACGCTTGTTGTTAAAGCGCTTGCTTAAAATGTTCAAAGCCGCGCGATAGTTTTCACCGGATATTTCAAGCGAACGTACCGATTCTAAAGCCACGCCCGATAAGCACGACCGCAAGTGCTGCAGCTTTTCAATGTCACTTAGCTGAGTGTCTGCGTCAATGATAGAGTTAAACATTGAAATGAAATTAGCGTACTCCGTGTAACCTCCAACAAAGGTAGGCAGCTTGAGCTCAGGTAAGCGCGGTCGATGCGATCGATCAATATATATAGGAGCTGACCGCAGCTGCCGACTCAACATTCCGAAATGTTGACGATAAAGGACGCGATTCGCACAGTTCAAGCTGCCTTTTTAAACGACATGTCACTTCTACAAACAGCCTCATAAAGTTCATACTTAAATCACTGCCCATTTCGTCGTAGTCAAGACGTTCCAGACTGTCGTGAGCGAGGTTGAATGAGGCTTCCGTTTTGTTCAACAGATCTATGTTTGACTTAATTTGAACAGAGTCAACCGAACTTATCGTCGACACCGGCCACAACACGTCGAGCCTCTGTAGCGCGGCATAAATTGATTCCGCCTTGCGCTTATAAAATGAACTAGGTGCAGGCACACTATCACTGGACGCGACTGTTGTTATGTTCATATTTAGGCTTATAGCGCGCACGAAATTACTGCTCACTGCACAAAGTAAAACTGCAACAACAAATGCACTGAGAGAGAAACGGTTTGTATATGCTCAATCGCCCACGCACAGCTGCTTATGTACACGAAAAGGTTCACAAAGGTTCAAGCGAAGCAGAGGCACACACTAAACGACGATTGAGTAACGGAGTTCTAGTGCACTTGTTGTGTCTGTTTTATGCACTTTTCGTTGCTCAAGTTAGTTTTTTTTACTAATATCAGTTCACTAATGATCCGTTTTGTATTATTGCTTATTAGGCGCACTTTATGGTTTGATTAAAACGATGCGCGAGTAACAAAAGAAAAATCACGTCGGGGTCACCAAATGTTTGCGCTACCAGCTTTTTGATAGCTTTAATTTTCAACTAATAAACGAATTTAATTCCACGTTATAAACTTTATTTAGTGTATTTACAATGTTTATTTGAGGTTTGACGCCACTTGCGAAACCTCTCAACAACGATAATAAGCTATGCGATCGAAGCTATGTGAAACGACTAATTAGCTGCAGCAGCCGGCCGATCAGCGAGCGCCCTTTATCGAGAGAGAGAGAGCGAGCGCTGCACAAAGAGAGCGCTGTGCAATGAGAGCGCTGCTAACGCTGGCTGCTGCAGCCCAAACTGCACTTAACATAGTGTGTATGTAATAATGACTAATAATAAGCTAAATTCGAGCATATTGACAACTGAAATCAATTCAATTTCTTCGCTGCTGCTGCCAAAAGTGCAAGTGCTAAAAGAAAAGCATTTGACCAAACCAATCCAAACCGCTTATAAGCAATTTCTTTGGGAAAGAGGAAAGACCAGACATGCCTACTTTTCTGGAAAGCTACACGGGTTGATCATTTACACCGAGAAATGATATAACCCGACAAGGTTATAGTTATTTGGCTATACCATTGAGTCAAAATCGGAATCGTAGCGAGTTTGCGAGACAAAAGTAGTTGTCTAACTCAAGAGAGCAACGTCATCCCACGGATCCCGATTGACCGGGTATTCTCGATTGTCCAGGAGACAGTGAATAGTTTGGAGTCAAATAATTCTGAGTTTATTATCTGCGGGTGCCATAAGACATTCAAACGTAATCCATAAAAACGTAAATGAGCTGCGTTGCGTACGCACCTACTTACAAATACACATATTTTTTTTTGACCTGAAGTGCTTCTCAGCTTTTGTTGTTTTGTGTAAGCGTGGACAAGCAGAACAACACCCCTGATAAATTCGTCACTATTCAACGAGCTCAGTTCCTACTTGGCGAAATGCTCTAAATCACTTTGAGTGTCTCTATTAATCACCGATAATGAGAATAATCATAATCATACTTTGTTGTAAGAAGTAGTTTGATGCATTAATAATTTAATAATACACTGGCTGGCAGGTCAAATGTAAATTATACATATATATTTTTCCTAATGTTTAAATAAATTTTACTTACTTTTAATTCCAAACAACGTAAATGATTGAGGAACTAGCTATAATTTAGGTACATAACTAATAAAATATGTGCGGCCTACTTAGGAAATAAGGAAAACAATATATCTGTATAACTAATAAAAAATCGGGACAGATCAACAGCCATATAAAACATGTAACGTCCATTACCTAAAACAACTATTCAATATTTATATATAAGCCTTAAATGTAAGTAATGCCTTCTAAAGTTGAATTCTAAGAAAATACTAAGAAAACAATCAACTTTAAAATTATTTCACAAAAAAGAAAAATGCAAAAATGATTAATTATGAAATAAAATTAAATTAAAAGAAAATGTTCATTATATATTATAATTCAAATACATAATAGAAAGTAGAATTAAGAACAATCTTCACAATGTACCATCTTGAGTTAAGAATACATGAATTTAAAAGTAATTTAAAATGATGTGTTAAGGAGTAGTATTTGCCTGTCGAGTATCCATGATAAGTTTTTAAAGAATGTCGTAGGATTTAATGAGTCCGTCCAAGGAATAATGTAATAAATTAATGTCAATATGACGGAAGGGTGGGTAGAAAAGAGTGACAACTAGCATCTATGTTCCTCCTAACAGCACTAGAGACTCAGTGTGTTTTATAGGACGTGTCGGCGTCTCCAATAATAGAGAATTGAAATTCAGTTAAAAAGTTTTTACTTGTTTTGTAAACGCGGACTATTGAAATGTGGCAGAGTACATTTGTATTGCTTGAGTGAGATCCGGCGAGCTAAGACGAGCAAAGCGCGAGTGCGCATCTCGAGCTCAACAACACACAGGTCGTTTAGATTGGCAGTTCAACCCGCCAATCATTAATTAGTAAAGACCGCATAACTTATTCTGAAGGAATAGCTTATGAAAAATTGTACACTACTTATTTTATGGCGCCCAGCATGACGGCTTGAGCACCTTACTAGAAGATTCTTGACCACATTAATTGAACAATACTTTTAAAGTTGGAAGTTTAGAAAATAATCTGAAATTTTGCGTGGTTCCCCAGCTCATCCACTGATCCATCCAAAAAACTGACTCCTTTTTCTTTGGTTCCCAATTATCACAAGGCATGACAGTACCGATACTGTCTGAATCTGTTTTAGGATTTCGGAACTACATTTCTCCAATTTGGATTGGTTGACCAAATACACTCATATTTCTGAGCTGCGTATTCATATTGACTACGTGGCTAAATCTTTGATTGCACGCATGGAGAATTTGTTTTGGATATTTCGTTTGCAATTCGGTATATTTGTCTTATAACTAAGTACTGAAATCAAATCGCCAATAGATATATTTTAATAATATAGATAAACTAACTGAAACCTAATTTTAAAATATTATTCAATTTTTGGCATGTGAGAAAGACATACATTATAATAATAAAAAATTACTATCGCAATTATTACGATTAAATGATTTATAATTAATTTATTTATTTATTTATTTATTTTTTTGTTATTTAATTTAAATTATTTTATTATATTATTTAATATATTCTAAATCAACATGGCTGTAAGAATATTACAGTTGCTTTCCGAACATCTGAACATTTTTGTGGTTTTTTGAACTTCTAGTTCTAAGAGATGTCAAACTTATAGCAAATACCCCATGTATATAGCAAGAACGCCATAAATTTCATAAGCATTGCATTTTAGAACAAATTTGGAAGGTGCAGCAAGAGGAATCGTTACAGCCCAGTGCAAGTGAATCTCAAGACCCAAATGACTTTTATAAGAAGCCGACAAGGAGACAACATTCGTATTCGCACGAGAATTCGAACAAGAATCGAGGTATATCAACTACATAAAACGCAAACTTAGACCGTAATTTAGATGATCCCTGTAAGGGCAGTAATCTTTCCCTGAATACCCAAGTCGAGATAGCCAATTATGTACAGTCCGCAATCACTCTTAAACAATCGCAATTGTTAGAAAACATCACTTTAATTTTAAGTAGAAGTATTGAAACATCTATCTAAAGACAATTAACCTTACTTCACCTAGAAATGTCTGAGCGAACAACAGCTTCAATTTTATATAAGCCCGCTCTGGGTTGCTACTTTATCTTTTAGGACAAAGTGCACCTCGTAGCATCTCCAGCTCACGAGTAGCTCCAGAAAAAGTTTAAAATATAATGCACAGTTAACGCATTAAATTCGATGATTAGAAAAATGGCGTGAGAACTGAAGAATTTATTTATCGTATCCAGTCACTTATCAGACAGAATGGTAACAATGATCTCAAACTTCTCTGCGATCATTTTTGTCTATTTTAAGTGGTAAGGCGAATAATTGGTACTGAAAATTTCACTGTACACACTCAGATTTCGGAAATGATTTGAAGATATAGAGACTGATTACCATATATGGGAGAAGATAGCGACACGACGCCGACCGTATCCAAGCGATTTGGATGATGTAAATCCTGTGGTCTCGGGAGGGGAGGCCGAAGACCCGGGGACGCTGGGCGAAAACGATGCCATCCTGGTATCATCCGAAGACGAGGAAGAAGTTGGCGAGGAGCGGCGAACTCAAAAAATACATTTAGTGATAGCATGTTGATACACATAGAATAAGAAAAACAACTTTAAGTTGTAGAGGTGATAAGAGGAAAATAAAAGAAGATGGGGTAAATACATATGCATTGGGGCATTATAGATTTAATTAATAGTAGTAAGAAAAAAAAAAAGTTAAATAAATAAATAATAAACTATTTAATAAGCAATCAATCAAAAATGTTAGTAAAATTAAGTGAAAAAAGAAAAAAAAATGTAAATAAAATTATGAAGAAACAAAAAATATATATATATATATAAAAATGAAAATCTTAAACCAATCAGACACACATGTCTCTCTTTTATTTTAATTTATGCAAGCTGAAAATGTAGGGTATGACATGAAAAGAAGAAACACACGAAGAAATTTTAAAACGTGTGTGTGTATCTGTTTGTGCCTGTATATAGAAATGCAGTGTACCTGAAAAAAAAGGGAGACGAAGATAAACACAGGACTTGAGGTTGTAAGTGAATGCTTGTGTACCTGCGTGTGTATAAAAAGAAAAAGAAGAAGATAAACACATAATTTTAGGATGTACATATATGCATTTTTCTTTGAAATAATGAAGCTGAAAATTAAGTGTATAAGTGTGTATTTGTGGAATATGATTCGAAAAAAAAAATAATAACACACAGAGAAAATTGAATTTTGTAATGTTTTTATTTATTTATATGAAATGAATTAATGAAATAAAGTTCATTAAATTTAGTATTTAGTATTAAGATTATTTATTATTATTATTAAATATTTTGAATAAAGCTTAAAAAATCTGGTGAGTTTTCAAGCACATCATCATCATAAAAAAATTTCCTTATTTCCCATTCCTCAGCAAAGGGCTCCTCGGCAAGAAGCTCAGCGAAGGTGGGCTCCATTGTTTGCCCCATCTCGCTTATATCGATGGTGGTTTCGGACTCTTCAAAGTTTTGCTTCTTGTGTGAAGAAGCGTCCTCCTCCTCCTCTTCGTCAATTTTTCGCTTCTCCCTTGGAGAAATTTCCAAGAGCTCAATCCATTCCGATGGACTCAGTTCTGATAAGAATTGTGGATTCACTTCGTTAACTGCTGCTTCTCTACTTGGAATCGGCCAGGGCATCAGCTGCCCCAAATGAAAATCCATTGAATTTTCTTCGTCTTCCATGAAGTTGAACAGCTCCTGAATGTTCCTCGACATCTTTTTGAATGAGATACTTGTATTCAAGACGCTCTTTTATATCCGAAATTCACTACACTAAGTACCGAAAACCTTAATGCACATGTTCAAAGGTTGAAAAGAAATTACTTACAGGTTCATCACAAATCAATACTGTTTATGAAATTTTAATCCATTAATTGTAGGCACACGTTCGATTTTAATTCTTTATTTTTATAGAACTTCATTAATATTTATCCAAGAGTTCTGATCATTTGAGAACCCAAGCCATTTAACTAGAACTCTATCATTTCGAGGCCTTATTATCTTTGCGATCAAGTAAGTGTCCGGAAATTTTGTTTTCCTCAACTCTTCATTATAGAAACCTCCTTTCAGAACTGCGCCATGATAGTCTTCCACTATGTATGTAGTTGGATTGGTATTTTGTATTTGATTTATTTTAAAAATTTCCGTTGTCCAGTTCGGTGTATACCCCTTTTCAAAGGTATGTTTATGCTTTCTAATACGCACGTAATCTCCAACACGAAATTTACTGCCATTGAAGATTTTTATATGATTGTATGCAGTATTCATCCACTTGTTCTTATTTGACGAATTTACATCAACAGATCTCATTTGAATTGTTTTATTATGTTTTCGATTGTACTCATTTATCAATTGTTTATAATTTGTAATCCAACAATACGTTCTATTATAACTAAACTCTCTACACATCATCTCCTTAAGCGTTCTATTAAAACGCTCAACAATTGACGCCTTTAGACCACTATAAGTTGAGTAATGATTAATGTTATGTTTTCTACATAACCTCTTAAAGTCTGTATTAAAAAATTCTTTTCCATCATCGGTCTGTAAATTCTTTGGAATTCGATTATCCTTAAGTATACTCGAAAATGCGTGTTCAACTTCTTTCACTGATTTTGTTTTCAATGCTTGTCCCCATGCATATGTCGAAAACGTATTAATAATTGTCAATAGAAATTTATATCCCTTATTCGATGATGAGTACTGTCACATTTCGACTGAGTCTGCTTGCCAATGGTCATCGATTCCTTTCATAATAACTCGTCGGCGTTTAAAATTTTTACGTGCTGGTGCATGCAATTCGTCTGTTAAATTCCTCCCACTCATGATTCTCTTTTTATGTATATTTTTTATTTATTTATTTATTTTTATTTTTTTTTTTTTGTATAACCAAGAACAATGTCTGCTTCCTTTCGAAAAGTGCTGTCTGCGGAACATTTTTAAACAATTTATATTTCGTACCAATGCTTTGAACATTTTCCAAGTGGAAATTACTTTTCTCTTTATTCCACTCATTATTTATCTATTATATTATCGAATCTTAGAGAGTCTATATTTAACTTTATATTTTGATTTTCACCGCTAAATAAACTTCTTAATGACTCTATTTGCGAATTAAAATTCGTTTGTAAGGAACTTTCTGATTTTTTAAGAGTTCTTCCATCTCAATTGTATTTTTGTTATATCATGAAGAATTGTGAATTATATTTCATTTATTGTTTTCTGATCCGACTGATCTTTTCCGTTTCAAGGTTTTTCAAGACTGATGCTTCTACTTTTCTTTCTAAAAAGATTTTAGTAACTGCATCATTTTCTTCCAAGGGTTCACCCACATACTTAAGACTTTTGTTTAAAAAAATAATGTTCTGATCAACATCAAGTAAAACATCAGCAATTTGATTTTTTACACTTGATCTTTCTTTTTCATTGCTAGTTGAGAAGAAGTGAACAAACTTGTCGAGAGTCATTTTGATAATACTAAATTATTGATAATCACAGTATTATTTATTTATTCCATAAATAGTTTTTGCTTCACAAAGTTCTTTAACTATCGAAACGATTTCATTATTATGATTGGTGTTACCAGCTGCCTGTGAGCCAACTAAAAGTTTAAGTCGATCAACGATCTCATTTGGATAGTTTGGCTTAGTTGACTGAGTGTCATAAAACTTCCACCCTTATGTATAGATTTCTTTTTTAGAGGTGTAGACATTGCACTTGGATCATTATTTTTTGAGAACTGTTTTTTTTTATTTTTTTGAGCGATTTCCCTTAAACGCGCCATTAGGTAGATAATTTTTTCTATGTGCATTGGTTTTTGAAAAGATTTTCTGATATACATAAAAATCAGTTTCATTATAGCCTTCAGAATCTTTCAAGTAAATCAAAGAATATAATCGAGGAGTGAGATTCCACTATTCACCAGATTCCAGCTCAATTTTCTTGTCGTAAATAGCTATTTTAGAACTGCCAAAACTAATTTGTCCACTTTTTTTTAGTAGGTCCAAATGTTTTATCCAGCTTTTTCTGAAATGCTCTAAAGCATTTAAACTAAGATCAAAGATCTCATCAGTTTTTTTTTAATAGTTTGATTATAGTCTTTTTAATATCTATCAGGTTTATTATTCTAACTCTCTTCGCTTGGTGCTAATGATAATTCTCTCTGTTTGAAGCTCAGTTATTCCTCTTTCCGCTGCATCATAATATTCATCAATACTACTAAAGTTTTCACCGCTTTTAGTTTCATTCCTATTATTTAATTGTCCTTCTTCTTTTATTCTCTCTAACAATTTTGTGAAGAGTTTGTGTTATTGGCTTAAATGTTTCCTCTAATTGATAGTCATTTGCGGCTCTACCTAATTTAATGCTTTGAAATTTTCTTTTCAGAGCGTTCCTTGTTTTTGTCAATTCTTTCAGTCTATGCTCATTCAACACCTTTACAGGTGGTCTCTGGTTTTCAATCTGTTTTATGTAGTTTATCATGTGGTTTATCACGGTTTTTTAAAAGTTTAACGCGATTTTTCAGATGGTTTCCGAAGTAAACAATACACACACTCTAATCACACTAAAGATAGTATTACTATATATAGTTGTTATATACTAAAATAAAATAAAATATAATCTGGTTTTTATTTACTTATTTGTTTTAGAGTTGAATACTAGTTGATTTCAATCAACAGCTTTATGCTGTAGTAATAGAAATCTTAAACATAAGTGTCCACAGTTAAAAGAACCGAATCGTTGTACTATACCAAAGTGTTATTAAATTGTAAACATGAACTGATACTACCCATAACTAAAAACATAGATGATGTGTATCATAGTAAAATTGGAAGTATTAAGTATAAATTAAATATATCAAATACTATATGGGAAGTACCACATATTACTCTCAGTGATGAGAAGAAATTGCTAATCTTAAATAAAACAAAAAGTGGAGGCTTACTACCACTAGCATTCCGCAGTTGGGATTGTTATCTTATGGAATGTAACACTTGCAGCCAATAGAGAACGCCCCGTTTCGCTATAATAGCCCTTATAGTGGATAATAATCTTGATTCAAAATCAATTGCGAAACTTGCAAGTGTACTTGAACTCTGAAACATATCCCTATGATGATATGAATATAAATTTTAATCGTGACCATTTTGCAACTTTGTATGATATGTATGCAAATTTCCAAGCAAGTTACTACATGAAGCAGCCTGAACCGTTGTTAACACCCAACGAATTTAAGGAAGAAGCACCGATTGTTGTTATAGATCTAACACATCAGAATAAATCTGTTAAAACAGGACCGATCGATATCAGAGTTTCCATCGAGTTGGATAGTGCAAGTGTGAGAAACACTAAAGTATATTGTCTGCTTATGCATGATTGGTTAGTTGAGTATTCACCATTAACAGGATTAGTTCAGCGCATTGTTTAATTTAATTCGATGGAGAATCAAGTAGTTGTCGACATTCAAGGATTTTTCGGAAATTGCGACTATTTTATATTAAAAGAAATGGTGTATTACCATGTCATTCACTACCTTATAAGACTACCATATGATTTTCTTAAACTAACGAAGAAGGCCCGTAAAACGGCAATATGGTTAACTAGAAATCAGCACAATCTCTGTTGGAATGATGGAAATTATAGGTTTTTAGAAGTCAGAAACTATCTTCGTAAGCTTCTCAAGGATATGAGGGTATTCACGAAGGGAGATACAAAGAAAAAGTTTCTTGAAAAGTTTTTAAAGACGTGTGTAATCAACATTGAAGACTTTGGATGCCCACGATTAGATGCGATGAAATTAAATGTTTTCTCCGATTGTGGGTCCCATCAAAATAAAGGTGTATGTGCCCTAAGAAACGCACGAGTTGTATTAGATTTTATTATAATCTGTAATTTAAGTATGATGTAAGCCCATTGACTAAATTGAATAAAGTAAAACTCAATATTTATAATCTTATAGATTTTGTAGTTCGTTTATATTTGGGAACATAATGGTACAATCAAATTTTAATTTTCATATATTTCAAAATTAGAGCTTTCTAAGATTACAAAGAGTTTATATAAATTGTTTAGAGCACATTGATTTGTTATTTTCTTATGTATTCTACAATTTGTGAAAAAGTTTTGAAAATGCCTTAAACTTTGATCTAATTCTAAATCAACTATTTTTGTAGTTAAATATTTACTTAAAAACTGTTTCTTAGCTCTACCTCGTACAATAACTGTAGCGAAACCATTTAATTGACTTAATATATCACCAAGGCATAAATAAGAAATGTCGCCATCACACCAATCCAATCCATCGACGTACTGTTTAGTTATTTTTATGGTTTTTCTAGTTATTTCATCCAGCTCTTTTATATCATAGGGAGGCTTGAAGTGAAAGAAATTCGGTATGATTGATCCAGCTTGCATGAAGGCCAATTCTTTTACAAAAATTTGTCTATCGTTTCCAAATATATACTGAAAGTCAAGAAGAACACACGAGCTTCTGTCTATTTTAATCATTTTGCGTCTAATGTGTATAATGTACTGAGAAGCATGGTCAAGACTCTTCACTTTAAATAGCGTTCACAATTCAATTCACAAGTTAGTTTGAGACAACTTTTCAATCGATATGGACACACTTCAGCTAAGAAAATCAAGAAATTCAAGAAAAATTCAAGATCATGAAATCATTTTTGGTTTCGAGTATTTTGTTAATCTACAATTAAAATTAAAGTGTGGCTTTTCAACAACGAGACGATTTACACCTATGGTTTGGATGCAGCAGCATAAACGTAATTTCATTGGATTTGGAAAAGAGGAATGGATTCAATTACTGACGTTTAGAGAATATATCCAGCTAAGGCTTGAGCAGTTTGTGTTCTTGATGCCTGATACAATAATTGATGATCCGAAGGTTGAGAGCATAAAGTGTCATTTTAAGATTAGAAAATCCGATAAGCAATGCATATTAATTTTAAATCAATATGGAAATAAAATCGAATTTGATAGTGAATCTTGGAGAGCCTTCATAAGATTACCGATATTTTTCACTTCATTCTTATGTTGGAACACAATGCTTAAAAATCAAATTCGTAATATATATTATAATTATATTATCCCAAAATGTTCAAAAATGGGGAAGTATGATATACAACTTTTAGATTTAGATGTATCTTATGGACATGAAACAGAAATTGATTTAACTCGCTTATGCTTTGAAATTTCAAGAAAGATGGGAAAAGAAATTAAAAAAAGATGTAAACCAGTATAGACAAGTATTACAAAAGAAAGTTACACAAGTATAGGCACTTAATAAATAAAGTAAAATAATTCTTCAGATGCATTTCTGCTTTTGGAGAATACACAACAGAATGGGTCTAATTTCAAATTTTGGATTTAAAACAAATGTAAGGAAAATTGATGATTTCCTCAAGGAGTTTGAGGATGTAATTTTCCCTGAACATTCTAAATTGTTGGAGGAATACCGAGTATTTTTCTTGGAGTATGAAAACTATCGTCTAATTAAATCAAAATATGGAAAGCACTTGACAGTGTGCTCATGGTCTTCGGCTAGCGCCAGAGATGGAGTTGATACATGTGTTTGTCACTACTTTGTATCATATAAAAGAAAACTGGATCGTCTTATATTCCAATACACTAACTTAAGAAAGAGGTTAAGCAAAGTTGATAATAATAATAATATACTTTCATAATATACACGTATCTTAAAATTACACTATATCAATAAGAATAAACAAATCTTCACATTTGTAAACATTTTATTTAAAAATAAATAAAATATGTTATGAAAATTGAAAAAACAAAGTTATTTTATTTAAACATTTCAAACTCTATTGAAGCACGCTGGTGCACAAAGCAACGCAGGCTCAAATTATTGTGAAATTAACATAACCTAACACTCAAACAGAGTGCGCTGTAAAAGGGGGAGAACCAAACCCACGAAGAAAGTACCAGCGCGTGGCAAACGTACGTGCGAGGTACGTACTTAACATCAGTTTACAACAATAATACTTTAATTATTGTGTGGGAGAACATTCAGGTGTGAGGTGTCCTACGATTTCTTACATTGATAAAAAGTGACAAAACAGAAGCGAGCATTACCTTTCCACTGATCATTGCACCCACCTTCAAAAAATCAAATGCACAACAGTGCGGCATCTGCTACCTGATCTTCCACTTGAGTCTAGCACACAGGTTACAGGTTACACGCTTAACACACAATATCCTCCTTAAAAGCACAATCATGTACGCACACACAAGTGCTTCTGAGTGATCCTCCACCTCATGTCAACCCACTATTAAAAAAGGGTCAGCCATAAATCTATACCGTTCGTCTCATAGGTGATCCAAAACCACACATTTTTCTAAAAAAGGTTACACACCTGTCACTCCCCCACCCAAAAGCAATAAATTAACTCCAATAATGAAGCAATTAAAAATCAAAAGCAATAAGCCCCTTCCTGTCATAGAATCCCCATTTCCCTACTATTATTGTCATATGCAGATAAGGGAGAGAATGTAAAAGTGGCCGTATTAATGTGTAATTCCCCCACGTTATGCTTAGTCACGGAGAATTGTATGTGTTGGAGGAGGCTATCAACGACGAAGTTGTTATGTCTTGATGGAAAACCACGCTCTTGTTTGCTGGTATTCATTTACGGGTTGGTTTCTAGGTTATTAAATGTTCCGATGAAGACATGGCCAGTTGCCTGAGAGTTGTAGTGTCGCGGCTACAATCATGGAAGAAAGTGCTCCTCGACTGCAAGGTGGGAGACCAAATACCTTTGCTCCACTGTATCAAGATATCGTTTCGACACAGAACCAACCGCGTATGCGGTTTGAAGAAATTGGTCGGAGCAATTTTGCAACCTACTCAAAAAAAGAAGGACGCTGATGCTGCGGATGTTTCTCCTTCTGGAATACCGAGTAGTCACCTGACGCAGCCCACCGTTTCTGCCGGAAAATCTTACGAAGAGGTTACAATGAACAGTTGGGACGAGGACATCCATCATGTAAATATAATTTAGAGGTCGACGATTTCGGATCTATACCGACATTTATAACTAGGATAAGGGAGGAGGTGTTAGACATCACCCTGATTAGTCAGTCCTTAAAGCCTTATCTTTGGGAAGAATTTCCATCTGATCATAAAATCATCCTATTTAAACTGAGCCCACTGGTACTAAATAGGGCAGCAGATAATCTTAACAAAAGTATAATTGATGCTATTGAGAAAATTACCCGATACGGGAAAAGAATATGGAAAACGAGGCCCGTTGCTGGAATGATAGTCTGGAAAGTATGCGCCTCACCACACGTCGCCTTTAAAAAAAGCAATAAGAGACATAGTACAGTACCTTACAGCTTATTTGGACCAATGTTTAGCAGAAATTTTAATTGCCTGCCATAAACTAATAATACACTATTTTTCAAAAATTCCAAAGACCGATGGCAGGTACATATATTAACCACCAAAATGATCCCATAAACTGGGGTGTTCCCACCTGCTAGGTCGGGTTATGTAAAAAACTACCTTAATTTATGGTTACATCTTATTTGGAACAGTGGCGTTATGGACACCTGGGTGCTATACAACCCGGATTTTTTATGTCAGATCTAATATTTTCGGTATCAATAGATCAAATCTTCGTCAGTTTATATGTGGTGCAACCAGCCAGCAAGGACTTTAACCAAACGCACTACCATTGAACAACCGAAACTCATCCGCGATATAACATGAAACAAATTGGCATTTAAACAATTTGAGTTTGTTTCTTTGTTTAAACTTTATAGCAAAGTAAAGTAAATGCCTATTATATGGGTGCCTCAATATCTAAATGTACATATGCATACTTCAGTGGCAGTCAAAACTAAAATATCTTTCTCTCTTCTAAACACGACGGCTAACTTTTCTTTATTTACAACGAGCCGACTCTTCTTCAATTTTGTAATCACCATTGGTATCGACCGACATCGATGTCAATGTTAAGTATATAGTTCCATATTAGGTTATGTTATGTTATATTCTTAGAACTACGTCACCATGAGGTAGTCCTTAATCTCAGATATACTTTTTAAACCTTGCCAATAAAAAATTTTTATTTTAACTTATATCATACATAATTACTTTTAATTTTAAATTTTTACAATTAATCTTGAACCTATAACGTACCTATTTATTTTAATATCCTATTATAAATATTTTATTTTTATCTAATTTCGAATATGTGTTGCACTCGAAACGCGTTAATAAGGATTTCGTGATGAATATGCGCCACCACATAATCTCCTGTTGTCTTCGTTTTTCCACCGGGCATAGTGTGGGTTTAGTCGTGGCATCGGTGGTCTGTTTTTATTGGCAGCTGCAATATAAACAGCTCGCTGAAGGTGTGTGAAGGTGTGTTGCACAGCAGGCGCCAGTCATGTGTTGTGTTTTTTGCAGTGCTGTGTCTAGTTAGTGATCTTAATTAATTAAGGATGTAATTTGATTAATATAATGAAATAACTCTCTTGCTTCCCTATACTTGTGTTCTTGTTATATCTAAGCTTTGGTAATTTGTGTTTTTTGTCAATAATCTCTCTGATTAGTACATCATAAAAATCTTTTCTCGTACGTATAATTGATACGCGGTTAACAGCTACATTTTGTTTTTGTGTGTGCTTTATGATGAGTCCCAATGTGGTAAATGTAACTCTTCGGGAAACCGTCAGAGGAATGTGTCATCCAACAACAAGTAGACACACCCTTAAGAGCAACTAAGCCAAAAACTAATTTTTCACTTATTCCCTTAAACAAAAGATTAGAAAAATATAAACTTATCCTTAAGCAAATATTTAATAAGCTAAATCATTTTAAATTCATAGCGAAGCCTAAACGCTCGACAAATCGTTTAAGAGAGTTTTCTAAAGTCGTTAAGCATAACCGCCGAAAATTTATTTCTGACATTTTTCTTAACTTGGAAAATAGATTATTAACAAACGTGACAATTGAAGGCAAGGAGTTTATCGCATTATTAGATTAGGGAGCGACGATAAGTTGATTTGGGAAAAACGCTGGAAAAGAATTAGTGACGCACAGCAAATCCAAGAAGTGTGCAGGTACGATTCGAACAGCGAACGGAACCGTTAGTAAGGTAGTAGCTTGGCTCAAAACAAACATAAGCTATCGAGATTGCGCTCTTGACCTTGAATTATTTATCTCACCAGAACTTAAAGAAAATGTTTATCTTGTTATAGACATCTGCTAGAAATTCGGATTTTTAAATAAGATCACCCTCTCTGCAGAAGTATCAGAATTAGATGTTGGAGTTTCAAATAACACCAAAGACCAATAATTTCATACCTTATCTCTTAAAGAAAAAAAACGTCTGGACATTATTGCTCTCACTTGACATGCAGCATTACAACGGCTGATGCGTCAAAAAGATTTATCTGGGAGATTAGCAGGATGGTCAATGAAATTAGGAAGGTTCACTTTCACAATCGTGAATGTTGTGGCAGATGCCTTCCCCCTTCCCGTCAGAATGACCCAGCTAATGAAGAAGTTCTTGAAGTTGAATCAATAATAGATTTGAATCAATAATAGATTTAATTGAAATCATTAATTTAAGTCATTCTAAGTTAACAGACTTGAAAGCAATTGATAATTATTTTTATAAACGAACTGAGTTCGCCATTGAGGATAAAGCGCGAGAAGTCTTAAGTTGGAAACTCTGAGTTCCATCAGGACTAATTACCGTGGTTTTATTTCAAGCTCGTGACGCACCAAAACTGTGCGCATTGTGAGGTAAGTAGGACGTTTGAAAAACTAAAAAGATATTTATTTGGAACACGTTTGGTCAGTCAAATAAGAACATATGTATCAGAATGTGAAGTATGCCGCACTACTAAAATTCCAAATTTAGTTCTGAAACCCTTGCTATCCTTGTACGAAAACATGTAATATTGCGCTACTCATAATTGTGGACCACTTTGCTAAGTTTTATTTTCTATGTTCGCTGAAGAAATTTACCTTACCGAAAATTTGTGATTATCTTGAAGATCACTTTTTACACTTATGGAGACCAGAAGTTATCCTGACAGATAACACATCACAATTTAAATATAGTATTTTCCACTCAGTCCTTACAAGCTTTGGTATAACGCAGTGAGAGATTGAATCCATCAGTCATAGCCGCAATTCGTGGTTATATTGGTAGAGAACATACTAACTGGGAAACAAATTAAAATTCCATTAGTGGACCGTTAAGAGCATCGCCACATAGAAGTACTGGATACTCTCCTTATTTCCTGTCATTCGGTCAGAATATGATTTTAAATGGGAAAGATTACAGACTATTAAGAAAGTTAAATTTGGTAATGATACCAGATTAGACTATTCAGATAAGTTGCAGCTTATGAGGCAAAAAGCAAAAGAAAATGTAAACAAGGCTCACGAATCAAACGCGCGAAATCTGAGTACAATCTGCGTTATCGATAAATTTAATTTAAAGTCGGTTTATGACAGAAATTTCGCGTAGAGCATTGCTATCAAAAAGCTTAATTCTAAATTAGCACATGTGTTCATCCCAGCCAAAATCCATAAGAAACGTGGTTCATATTGTTATGAGTTAATAGATGATAAAGGAAAGAATCTTGGAATTTATCATTTTATAATTTTAATATAAAAATTAGCTTGTAGGGAATATATAATTCCAGATAATATTTCTATGAGTAAGTCTCGTTTCATTATCTATGGCGGTGGGGGGTGTAGTAAAATTCTTGGTCCACTCTAAATTAGTTGTTGATGAGTATGCGGCCGCTCGAGCGAAGAGATATGCAGATAACCGGAAAGAACAGAACCACTCAAAACACAAGAGGCACTCAGTAAGAAGCTTTTCAACAGGCGTACGGTTCAAGCTGAGGTCTTGATGCGGTCAAATTGTCAAGGTTATTGAGAGAAAGAAGTCGTGTCCATACAAAATCGACAGTAAATAAAATAAAACAAGTGAATGCAACTCAAAGGGCTTGCAAATTCCCAGTAAAGTGTACTTTATTTATATATACTATTGTGACAGTGCAATAGAGCATCGGAAACGTCGCGAGTCAGTGGGACAAAAGTAGTTGTTTTACCCAAGAGAGCAAATTCATCCATTGCGAAAAGTGTAAATCGATAAGTCCGCATATCTCCCAAAATTTTGAAGGGGAAAGTAGCTCCTTCAAAATTCCTAGAATACTATATCTCCCGTAATTTAATAACTACAGTTACCAAACTTGAACGGAAGATTACTAGGAACCTTCTGCAATAATTTTTACGGCCATGCCCACTCACTATCTTAAAATTTCCAAAATTCGAAGGAACGGAACTAGCTTATATCTAACCCAATTTTAAATGTAAATTTGGATAGTTCATCTTGGCTTCACCCGACCTGTTCTTTGTTACTTGTGACTTTTTCTTGTTCCCTAAACTGAAGAGGCCCATGAAAGGACGACGTTACGCTACGCTTGACGAGATAAAGACGGGATCGAAGGAGGAGCTGAACAAGATAAAAAAAAAATGATTTTTTGAAGTGCTTCGAAGATTGGAAAAACCGTTGGCACAAGTGTATAATATCTCATGGGGATTACTTTGAAGGGGACAAAATAGATATTCATGAATAAATAAATAATATCTGAAAAAACACAAAATTCGCGATACTTTTTGAACACACCTCGTATGAACGTATAGTTCTTGGTTTTAACGATTTAATCTCGTTACAAAATTGTTCTTGTCGGCGGATCTCCATGTTCAGGTGGAGTAATTTATGATGAACAATGGGCATTGCATTTCGAATTAGCAAATTCTATTAACTCACACTCAGCTATATGGTTCATGAGCCTATCAGTGAGATCTTCTATGGCACCTTGGTAGTCATCGAACAGCTCATTTTCGCCTTGACTGCGATTTGTTATGTTCCCCCATATGTTGTAATCAGTCTCTATATCTTCGAATCATTTCCGTAATTCTCCACAAAAATAAACCCAAGTAAAATCTGAGTGTGTACAGTGAAATCAGTACCAATCATTCGCCTTACCACTTAAAATAGAAAAAATGATCGCAGAGAATTTTGAGATCATTGTTACCATTCTGTCTGATAATTGACTGGATACGTTAAATAAATTCTTAAGCTCTCACGCCATTTTTCGAACCATCAAATTTAATGCCCCAATTGTGCATTATATTTTAAACTTTTTTTGGAGCTACTCGTGAGGTGCTACGAGGTGCATTATTTCCTAAAAGATTAAGTAGCAACCCAGAGTTGGTTCGATCGCTATGTTATGAGTTGGTACGGGCTTATTTAAATTTGAAGCTGTTGTTCGCTCAGACTTTTCTAGGTGAAGCAGGTTTAACTGTCTTTGGATAGATGTTTCAATAGTATTACCGTCATGCCGTCATGCTGGGCGCCATAAAATATGTAGTGTACCATTTTACATAAGCTATTCCTTCAGAATAAGTTATGCGGTCTTTACTAATTAATGATTGGCGGGCTGAACTTCCAATTTAAACGATCTGTGTATGGTTGAGCTCGAGATGCGCACTCGCGCTTTGCTCGTCTTAGCTCGCCGGATCTCACTCAAGCAATACAAATGTACTCTGCCACATTTCAATAGTCCGCGTTTACAAAACAAGTAAAAAATTTTTTTACTGAATTTCAATTCTCTATTATTGGAGATGCCGACACGTCCTATAAAACACACTGAGTCTCTAGTGCTGTTAGGAGGAACATAGATGCTAGTTGTCACTCTTTTCTACACACCCTTCCGTCATATTGACATTAATTTATTACATTATTCCTTGGACGGACTCATTAAATCCTACGACATTCTTTAAAAACTTATCATGGATACTCGACAGGCAAATACTACTCCTTAACACATCATTTTAAATTACTTTTAAATTCATGTATTCTTAACTCAAGATGGTACATTGTGAACATTGTTCTTAATTCTACTTTCTATTATGTATTTGAATTATAATATATAAGTACATTTTCTTTTAATTTAATTTTAATTCATAGTTAAACATTTTTCCATCAAATGATATATATTATTCTCCTTTTATTTTCTTTTTTGTGAAATAATTTTAAACTTCATTATTTTCTCAGTATTTTCTTTAGAAGGCATTACTTACATTTAAGGCTTATATATAAATATTGAATAGTTTTTTTAGGTAATGGACGTTACATGTTTTATATGGCTGTTGATCTGTCCCGATTTTTTATTAGTTATACAGATATATTGTTTTCCTTATTTCCTAAGTAGGCCGCACATATTTAATTAGTTACGTACCTAAATTATAGCTAGTTCCTCAATCATTTACGTTGTTTGGAATTAAAAGTAAGTAAAATTTATTTAAACATTAGGAAACATATATTTGTATAATTTACATTTGACCTACCAGCCAGTGTGTTATTAAATTATTAATGCATCAAACTACTTCTTACAACAAAGTATGATTATGATTATTCTCATTATCGGTGATTAAGAAAGACACTCAAAGTGATTTAGAGTATTTCGCCAAGTAGGAACTGAGCTTGTTGAATAGTGTCCAATTTATCAGGGGTTTTGTTCTGCTTGTCCTTACACAACACAACAAAAGCTGATATGCACTTCAGGTCAATAAAAAATATGTGTATTTGTAAGTAGGTGCGTGCGTAACGCAGCTCATTTACGTTTTTTATGGATTACGTTTGAAGGTCATATGGCACTTGCTGATAATAAACTCAGAATTATTTGATTCCAAACTATTCACTGTCGAGAATATCCGCTCAATCGGGATCCGTGGGATGAAGTTGCTCTCTTGAGTTAACTTTTGTCCCGCTGACTCGCAACGCTTCCGAATTTGACTCAATGGAATATAGCCAAACAACTATAATCTTGTCGGGTTATATCATTCCCTCGGTGTAAATTATCAACCCGTGTAGCTTTCTAGAAAAGTAGGCGTGTCTGGTCGTTCCTCTTTCCCAAAGAAATTGCTTATAAGCGGTTTGGATTGGTTTGGTCAAATGCTTTTCTTTTAGCGCTTGCACTATCATACCTTTTGTTCTGTACTGCACTGTCACAATAACATACATGAATAAAGTACACTGTACTGGGCATATTAAACGCTTGGAGTTGCATTCACGTGTGTTGGCAGCAGCAGCGAAGAAGTTTATTTGATTTTGATTTGTCAACATGTTTGACATTTTTGGAGCATTACGTGGCTAATCTAAATAGCTTATTTTTAGTCTTAATTAGGTATGCAAATTATGTTAAGTGCATTTTGAGCTGCAGCAGCCAGCGTTAGCAGCGCTCTCGTTTTACTGCGCTCTCTTTGTGCAGCACTCTCTGTCTCTCATCGGCCGGCTGCTACAGCTAATCAGTTGTTTCGCATAGATCTAGCTTATCGATCGGTTTTAGTTATTCTCGTTTTCAGAAGGTTTAGCGGTGGCTTCAAAACTTTAATAAGCAAAGTGTTGTTTTAGCAAGTTGCTTCAAACCTTAAATAAACAGTGTAAACAATTCAGTAAATATTGTAACGTGTAAATAGCATCGTGTTATTAATTGGGAAACAAAGCTATCAAAAAGTTGATAGCGCAAACAACGTGTTTTATTTTATTCACTATCGATTTGGTGTGGACACGACTTCTTTTTCTCAATTCTACTAGATTTAAATTGTGATCTATTATCTGTCAGAAAAACTTCTGGTACTCCAACAGTGTAAAAGAGTGATACTTCAAGATAATCACAAATATTTGGTACCATGTATTTCTTCAGCGGACATAGAAAATTAAACTTAGTAAAGTGGTCCACAATTATAAGTAGCCAAATATTACCTGTTTCCGATCAATGTATAATTTCTGAAATAGTCTATCAGAATGGCTTTCACATTGAAGGTTTAAGACATATTTTTTGACTTTTAGTAGTGCGGCATGTTTCACATTCCGTCATTCTAACGGGATAAGGTATCTGCCACAACATTCTGGGATCGTTTACTGTGCATGATTGTGAAAGTGAATCTTCTTAATTTCATTGACCATCTTGCTAATCTCCAAGATAAATCTTTTTGACGTATCAGCCATTGTAATGCTGCATGGTCTGCAATAACCACTTATTCCTGTCCCTCAATGTACGAACGAAACTTTTTAATACCTTTGATAACAGCAAACCATTCCAACTCAGTAACCGAATAATTACGTTGGGATTACTTGTGTCACAATATAAATGATTTTGAGATTATTAATATTGGTCAATTCGTTAAACAAGATTATGAAGTTTTAAAAGACTGTTGGGGCTTCTCATTCCACAACTCTGTTAATGCAAAAGTGACAGTACCAACCAGATAATCCAAATAATCCGTGGGAGGCACAGGCAACTCTGAAATAGTTTTTATTTTGTCTGGGTTTGTTCTTATTTGAACAGTCGCAATGATAAACCCTATGCGGGTAATTTCTATTATGGAAAAGTTCGATTTACCAATGTTAATAGTAAGATTAGCTTTTCGTAAACTGAAAGCTATTTCTTGCAATAGAATTAAATTAGAATCAAAATGATCAGATAAGACTAATATATCATCTCAGGAAACGAATACAAGGGTGCGTAGATGAGCTTGGATAACTCGGCCCATTAAGCGATATAAAGTTTTGGCAGCATAACAAAGTCTGAACGGCATCATTTTATATTGGTATAATGGTCCGGTTGGAATTGTAAGTGCCGTGTATTGACGTGATTGCTCGTCTAAAGGAATTTGCCGATAGGCGTGTTTCATATTCATGCCGGTATTAAATCGAGAGGGTGGTAAACTGCTCAGAATGCCATCAATGTGCGCCAAGGGATATGCATCACGCCAATTCACTTTATTAATTTCTCTAGAATCAAGACACAATCTGTCGTTTTCTCCTTTCTTTACCAACACACAATTACTACTCCAAGGACTAGTTGACTCCTCAATGACGTGAAGTGAGAGAAATAAACATTATCTATTTATCTATCAACTTCAGTAAATATTATTTTCTCAATGGCTGGCGATACAGGGCAATGTCGTTGTTTAACTGGAATAGCTTATCCAACGTCTATTGAATGAGATGATAAACTAGTTCGACATAATCTTTCAGTACTGAATGATGGGAACAAATTTATACCATGTCCAGACGTTTTATTTCTTCTAGAGATAGGGTATGAAATTATTGGTCTTTGGTGTTATTTGAAGCTCCAACATCTAATTCCGATACTTCTGTAGAGGGTGATCTTATTTAAAAATCCGAATTTCTAGCAGATGTCTATAACAAGTTAAACATTTTCTTTAAGTTCTGGGATGGTAAATAATTCAAGATCAGCAGCGCATTCTCGATAGCTTATATTTGTTTTGAGCTAAGCTACTACCTTACTAACAGTTCCGTTCGCTGTTCGAATCGTACTTGCACATTTCTTGGATTTGCTATGCGTCACTAATTCTTTTTTAGCGCTTCCCCCAAATCAACTTAACGTTGTTCCCTAATCTAATAATGCGATAAACTCCTTGCCTTCACTTGTCACGTTTGGTAATAACATATTTTTCGAGTTAAGAAAAATATCAGAAATAAATTTTCGGCGGTTATGCTTAACGACTTTAGAAAACTCTCTTAAACGATTTGTCGAGCGTTTTGGGCTTCGCTATGAATTTAAAATGATCTAGCTTATTAAATATTTGCTTATGAATAAGTTTTTATTTTTCTAATCTTTTGTTTAAGGGAATAAGCGAAAAATTAGTTTCTGGCTCAGTAGCTTTTAAGGATGTGTGCTTGTTGTTGGATGACACATCCGTCTGTCGGTTTCCCGAAGAGTTACAATTACCACATTGGGGCTTGTAGGTATCTTTGGCACCGCATGCGTAGCAATGGATCTTACGTGGCCCTACGCAATCATCGAATTTATGTAATGTTTTGTCACAATTCCAGCAAATTGAAATTGTTTGTAGGGAGCGATGTTCAATTTGTCAAATTCCCTTCTGTTCTGAGTTGTCATTTGGTAGTCCCTGACTATCGTCTTGATCTGACAATTCAGTGATATATGAACGTATAGTTCTTGGTTTCACCTTTTTATTGTCGTTACAAAATTGTTCATATCTCTATCCTCAGCTGTGGTCTGTTAAGCATGTTCAGGTGGAGTAATTTATGATGAACAATGGGCATTGCATTTCGAATTAGCAAATGCTATTAACCCACACTCAGCTATATTGTTCATGAGCCTATCAGTGAGATCTTCTATGGCACCTTGGTAGTCAATGAACAGCGCATTTTCGCCTTGACTGCGATTTCCTATTTTCTCCCATATGTCGTAATCAGTCTCTATATCTTCAAATCATTTCCGTAGTGTGTACAGTGAAGTTTTCAGTACCAATCATTCGCCTTACCACTTAAAATAGACAAAAATGATCGCAGAGAAGTATGAGATCATTGTTACCATTCTGTCTAATAAGTGATTCGATACGCTAAATAAATTCTTCAGTTCTCACGCCATATCGAATTTAATGCCCCAATTGTGCATTATATTTTAAACTCTTTCTGGAGCTACTCGTGAGCTGGAGATGCTACGAGGTGCACTATTTCCTAAAAGATTAACCCAGAGCCGGTTCAATCGCTATGTTATGAGTTGGTACGGGCTTATTTAAATTTAAAGCGGTTGTTCGCTCGGACTTTTTTAGGTGAAGCAAGGTTAATTGTCTTTGGATAGATGTTTCAATGGTTTTACTTTTGAAGTGATGTTTTCTAACAACTGCGATTTTTGAAGAGTGATTGCGGACTGTACAAAATTGGCTATCTCGACTTGGGTATTCAGGGAAAGATTACTGCCCTTACAGGGATCATCTAAATTACGGTCTAAGTTTGCGTTTTATGTAGTTGATTTACCTCGATTATTGTTCAAATTCTCGTGCGAATACGAATGTAGTCTCCTAGTCGGCTTCTTATGAAAGTCATTTGGGTCTTGAGATTCACTTGCACTGGGCTGTAACGATCCCTCTTGCTGCACCTTCCAAATTTGTTCTAAAATGCAATGCTTAAGAAATTTTTGGCGTTCTTGCCATATACATGGGGTATTTGCTATAAGTTTGACATCTCTTAGAACTAGAAGTTCCAAAAACCACAAAAATGCTCAGATGTTCGGAAAGCAACTGTAATATTCTTACAGCCATGTTGATTTAGAATATATTAAATAATATAATAAAATAATTTAAATTAAATAACAAAAAAAATATTAATTAATTAATTAATTAATTATAAATTATTTAATTGTAAAATTGCGATAGTAATTTTTAATTATTATAATGTATGTCTCACATGCCAAAAATTGAATAATATTTTAAAATTAGGTTTCAGTTAGTTTATCTATATTATTAAAATATATCTATTGGCGATTTGATTTCAGTACTTAGTTATAAGACAAAAGTAGAGACTGTGCATATAAATCGTGATTCTAAATGATTCCAAATATTATATTTTAAATTTTTGGTTTCTCCTGGGCGATCAATCATATTATACCGAATAGCAATCGAAATATCCAAAACAAATTCTCCATGCGTGTAATCAAAGATTTAGTCACGTAGTCAATATGAATACGCAGCTCAGAAACATGAGTGTATTTTGGTCAACCAATCCAAATTGAAGAAATGTAGTTCCGAAATCCTAAAACAGATTCAGACAGTATTGGTACTGTCATGCCTTGTGAAAATTGCGAAACAAAGAAAAAGGAGTCCGTTTTTTATTCTATTAATGTGGTCAAGAATCTACTACTAAGGTGCTCAAGCCGTCATGCTGGGCGCCATAAAATATGTAGTGTACCATTTTTCATAAGCTATTCCTTCAGAATAAGTTATGAGGTCTTTACTAATTAATGATTGGCGGGTTGAACTGCCAATCTAAACGACCTGTGTGTTGTTGAGCTCGAGATGCGCACTCGCGCTTTGCTCGTCTTAGCTCGCCGGATCTCACTCAAGCAATACAAATGTACTCTGCCACATTTCAATAGTCCGCGTTTACAAAACAAGTAAAAACTTTTTAACTGAATTTCAATTCTCTATTATTGAAGACGCCGACACGTCCTATAAAACACACTGAGTCTCTAGTGCTGTTAGGAGGAACATAGATGCTAGTTGTCACTCTTTTCTACACACCCTTCCGTCATATTGACATTAATTTATTACATTATTCCTTGGACGGACTCATTAAATCCTACGACATTCTTTAAAAACTTATCATGGATACTCGACAGGCAAATACTACTCCTTAACACATCATTTTAAATTACTTTTAAATTCATGTATTCTTAACTCAAGATGGTACATTGTGAACATTGTTCTTAATTCTACTTTCTATTATGTATTTGAATTATAATATATAAGTACATTTTCTTTTAATTTAATTTTAATTCATAGTTAAACATTTGTCCATCAAATGATATATATTATTCTCCTTTTGTTTTCTTTTTTGTGAAATAATTTTAAACTTCATTATTTTCTCAGTATTTTCTTAGAATTCAACTTTAGAAGGCATTACTTACATTTAAGGCTTATATATAAATATTGAATAGTTTTTTTAGGTAATGGACGTTACATGTTTTATATGGCTGTTGATCTGTCCCGATTTTTTATTAGTTATACAGATATATTGTTTTCCTTATTTCCTAAGTAGGCCGCACATATTTAATTAGTTACCTAAATTATAGCTAGTTCCTCAATCATTTACGTTGTTTGGAATTAAAAGTAAGTAAAATTTATTTAAACATTAGGAAACATATATTTGTATAATTTACATTTGACCTACCAGCCAGTGTATTATTAAATTATTAATGCATCAAACTACTTCTTACAACAAAGTATGATTATGATTATTCTCATTATCGGTGATTAAGAAAGACACTCAAAGTGATTTAGAGTATTTCGCCAAGTAGGAACTGAATTTGTTGATTAGTGTCCAATTTATCAGGGGTGTTGTTCTGCTTGTCCACGCTTACACAACACATCAAAAGCTGATAAGCACTTCAGCTCAAAAAAAAATATGTGTATTTGTAAGTGGGTGCGTGCGCAACGCAGCTCATTTACGTTTTTATGGATTACGTTTGAAGGTCATATGGTACACGCAGATAATAAACTCAGAATTATTTGATTCCAAATTATTCACTGTCTCCTGGACAATCGAGAACATCCGGTCAATCGGGATCCGTGGGATGAAGTTGCTCTCTTGAGTTAGACAACTACTTTTGTCCCGCTGACTCGCAACGCTTCCGAATTTGACTCAATGGAATATAGCCAAATAACTATAATCTTGTCGGGTTATATCATTCCCTCGGTGTAAATTATCAACCCGTGTAGCTTTCCAGAAAAGTAGTTGTGTCTGGTCTTTTCTCTTTCCCAAAGAAATTCGTTATAAGCGGAGTTGCATTCACGTGTGTTGGCAGCAGCAGCGAAGAAGTTTAATTGATTTTGATTTGTCAACATGTTTGACATTGTTGGAGCATTGCATGGCTACTCTAAATAGCTTATGTTTAGTCTTAATTAGGTATGCAAATTATGTTAAGTGCATTTTGAGCTACAGCAGCCAGCGATAGCAGCGCTCTCATTATACTGCGCTCTCTTTGTGCAGCGCTCTCTGTCTCTCGACAAAGGGCGCTCGCTCATCGGCCGGCTGCTACAGCTAATCAGTTGTTTCGCATAGATCTAGCTTATCGATCTGTTTTAGTTATTCTCGTTTTCAGAAGGTTTAGCGGTGTTGGTTTAGCGAGTGGCTTCAAACCTTTATTTTCAGTAACCGATCCGTTTATTAATCTCGTTGTTGATAGGTTTAGCAAGTGGCTTCACACCTTAAATAAACATTGTAAGCAATTCAGTAAATATTGTAACGTGTAAAGAGCATCTTGTTATTAATTGGGAAAGAAAGCTATGAAAAAGTTGATAGCGCAAACAACGTGTTTTATTTTAGTCACTATCGATTTGGTGTGGACACGACTTCTTTCTCTCAATAACCTTGTTAATTTGACCACATCAAGACCTTAGCTTGAACCTGTTGCTGCCTATGCCTGTTAAAAAGCTTCTTACCGAGCGCTTTTTAAGTGAGCGATTTCGTGCTGCATTTTGAGTGGTTCTGTTCTTTCCGGTTATCTGCATATCTCTTCGCTCGAGTGGCCGCATACGTACCAACAACTATTTTAAAGTGGATCAAGAAATGAAAACCGAAAAATCTAATATTATTAAACGACTACTACACCCCCACCGCCATAGATAATTGAACGAGACTTACTCTTTGAAATATTATCTAGAATAATATTTTCGCTACAAGCTTATTTTTATATTGTATATCTTTTAAATTATAAACTCCAAGATTCTTTCCTTTATCAACTATTAACTCATAATAATATGAACTTAGTTTCTTATGGATTTTTAACCGAGATGAACACATGTGCTTATTTAGAATTAAGCTTTTTGATCGGGCGAAATTTTGGTCATAAACCGAATATCCGCGCGAACAAACTGAATTTCGCGACAACGCATATTGTATGCATATTCGCGCGTTTGATTCGTGGACCTTGTCTACATTTTCTTTTGCTTTGAAATAAGGAAAGTATCCAGTAAGTGTAAAAGAGTGATCCTTCAAGATAATCACAAATTTTCGGTACCCTGTATTTCTTCAGAGGACATAGAAAATTAAACTTAGTAAGTGGTCCAGAATTATAAGTAGCCGAACATAACCGGTTTCCGATCAGTATATTATTTCTGAAATAGTCTATCAGAGATGAATGGCTTTCACATTGAAGGTTTCAGAACTATATTTGGACTTTTAGTAGTGCGGCATATTTCACATTCCGTCATTCTAACGGGATAACGTATCTGCCACAACATTCTGGGATCCTTTACTGTGCATGATTGTGAAAGTGAATCTTCTTAATTTCATTGACCATCTTGCTAATCTCCCAGATAAATCTTTTTGACGCATCAGCCATTGTAATGCTGCATGGTCTGTCCCGATTTTTTATTAGTTATACAGATATGTTGTTTTCCTTATTTCCTCAGTAGGCTGCACATATTTAATTAGTTACGTACCTAAATTATAGCTAGTTTCTCAATCATTTACGTTGTTTGGAATTAAAAGTAAGTAAAATTTATTTAAACATTAGGAAACATATATATGTATAATTTACATTTGACCTGCCAGCCATTGTATTATTAAATTATTAATGCACCAAACTACTTCTTACAACAACCTATGGGGTTTTTTTCTGCTTGTCCACGCTTACACAACGCATCAAAAGCTGATAAGCACTTCAGCTCAAAAAAAAATATGTGTATTTGTAAGTGGGTGCGTGCGCAACGCAGCTCATTTACGTTTTTATGGATTACGTTTGAAGGTCATATGGTACACGCAGATAATAAACTCAGAATTATTTGATTCCAAATTATTCACTGTCGAGAATATCCGCTCAATCGGGATCCGTGGGATGAAGTTGCTCTCTTGAGTTAACTTTTGTCCCGCTGACTCGCAACGCTTCCGAATTTGACTCAATGGAATATAGCCAAACAACTATAATCTTGTCGGGTTATATCATTCCCTCGGTGTAAATTATCAACCCGTGTAGCTTTCTAGAAAAGTAGGCGTGTCTGGTCGTTCCTCTTTCCCAAAGAAATTGCTTATAAGCGGTTTGGATTGGTTTGGTCAAATGCTTTTCTTTTAGCACTTGCACTATCATACCTTTTGTTCTGTACTGCACTGTCACAATAATATACATGAATAAAGTACACTGTACTGGGCATATTAAACGCTTGGAGTTGCATTCACGTGTGTTGGCAGCAGCAGCGAAGAAGTTTAATTGATTTTGATTTGTCAACATGTTTGACATTTTTGGAGCATTGCGGGGCTAATCTAAATAGCTTATTTTTAGTCGTAATTAGGTATGCAAATTATGTTAAGTGCAGTTTGAGCTGCAGCAGCCAGCGATAGGAGCGCTCTCGTTTTACTGCGCTCTCTTTGTGCAGCGCTCTCTGTCTCTCGATAAAGGGCGCTCGCTCATCGGCCGGCTGCTGCAGCTAATTAGTTGTTTCGCATTGATCTATCTTATCGATCGGTTTTAGTTATTCTCGTTTTCAGAAGGTTTAGTGGTTGCTTCAAACTTTTAATAAGCAAAGTGTTGTTTTAGCAAGTTGCTTCAAACCTTAAATAAACAGTGTAAACAATTCAGTAAGTATTGTAACGTGTAAATAACATCGTGTTATTAATTGGGAAACAAAGCTATCAAAAAGTTGATAGCGCAAACAACGTGTTTTATTTTATTCACTATCGATTTGGTGTGGACACGACTTCTTTTTCTCAATTCTACTAGATTTAAATTGTGATCTATTATCTGTCAGAAAAACTTCTGGTACTCCAACAGTGTAAAAGAGTGATCCTTCAAGATAATCACAAATATTTGGTACCATGTATTTCTTCAGCGGACATAGAAAATTAAACTTAGTAAAGTAGTCCACAATTATAAGTAGCCAAATATTACCTGTTTCCGATCAATGTATAATTTCTGAAATAGTCTATCAGAATGGCTTTCACATTGAAGGTTTCAGAACTATATTTGGACTTTTAATAGTGCGGCATATTTCACATTCCGTCATTCTAACGGGTATCTGGTATCTGCCACAACATTCTGGGATCCTTTACTGTGCACGATTGTGAAAGTGAAACTTCTTAATTTCATTGACCATCTTGCTAATCTCCCAGATAAATCTTTTTGACGCATCAGCCATTGTAATACTGCATGGTCTGTCCCGATTTTTTATTAGTTATACAGATATGTTGTTTTCCTTATTTCCTTAGTAGGCCGCACATATTTAATTAGTTACGTACCTAAATTATAGCTAGTTCCTCAATAATTTACGTTGTTTGGAATTAGAAGTAAGTAAAATTTATTTAAACATTAGGAAACATATATATGTATAATTTACATTTGACCTGCCAGCCATTGTATTATTAAATTATTATTGCACCAAACTACTTCTTACAACAAACTATGATTATGATTATTCTCATTATCGGTGATTAAACCGAATTTATCAAAAACATTGATGCTAATGCTTTGGTTTTGAGCTTCAAACATTTTTATGTGGTCCAACGGCAGTGGAAATTCCAGATTGGAAAAATTTAGCGTCATCGCTTCATAAATTTTCATGAAGTCCTTTTCAATCCCATCAACTTTGTATGCTGAGCATCGTGCAGGCTGGTTGTTTACTGGTGTTTTTAGGGCTGATATTAATGCACATTTAAAACAAAATGCATCAACATTTTTAACATTAATTATTGCTTTCTTATTTCTCAACACTTTTGGTGTTTCAATAAAACATCAAACCTTAAGTGGAGTATATTTGTTGATGTTTATCTCCAGCCGTAAGATTTGAGACAGTGTCCAACCACTGTCCTTCTCTTGGAATTCATCCATTTTCGTACAAATAATTGATGCGTGATCTTTGATTATCTCCCCCAGATCACTAGATGCTGTTATGACACTCATATTGGATTGATGAGATTTAATTGTCAATAACAACTCATCATCAGCGAATTTAATGTACTCTGCAAAGAGTTCAATACTTGTTTTGCAAGCTGTGTGAGTTTGCAATACATTCTAAATCAGTGGAAGAATTTCTTGAGCTGATTCACTCAGAAACTCTGTTGGTTCGATCAAATTTGATTGCTTATTCTCAAATGAGGTTGTTGAAATCCGATTCTTAAACCCGCTTCAAATAAGTTTCACTGTTGCAAGTGGTGATGGGGTTCATGTTGTTGGTGGTGGTGATGGAGTTGATGTTGTTGGTGCGGGTGACGGAGTTGATGATGGAGCTGGTGGTAGTGCTGGTGGTGATGGGATTGTTGGTGATGCTGGTGGAGTTGGCGGTGGGATTAGTGATGATGTTGTTGTTGATAATGGAGTGGGTTGGATGGCCCTTCGATCATAAATGTCTCATAGCTGATCCAAAACCACACATTTTTCTAAAAAAGGTTACACACCTCTTACTCCCCCACCCAAAAGCAATAAATTAACAAAAGCAATAAGCCACTTCCTGTCACAGAATCCCCATTTCCCTACTTCTGACGATCGAGACACGGTCGATGTGGGCAAGCTGCCTCTTCCGGTCCGAGTACTTGCTGGAGGTACTGTGTGAACCGCCGGCTCAGGTCGTCGTTTTTAAGGCGCTGTCCGTATTGCCTCATAGCATTGCATTGCCAGATGGTCCATAGACCACATTCCCACTCCTCGAAGCTGGGTCTTTCTAAACCAGTGGCACTCTCCTATCGAAAAGTTATTTATTCTGTCCACATATTTCAGTATGAGCTTATGACGCTATAGAAAGTAGGTAAGAGACTCATGTGGAACTCTCAAGTACTTCAAACTGGCTTGCATGGGTATATTTTAAGGGGTAGCAGAGGAGGTTCAAAGCGGTTGTCCTACAAGCGTCTGCATTAAATGGGAACAAGAACGTAACCGACTGCTAAATACTTTGATACCATAAGTTAGCCCAGCAGGTAACAAGTAACAAAGAACAGGTCGGGTGAAGCCAAGATGAACTATCCAAATTTACATTTAAAATTGGGTTAGATATAAGCTAGTTCCGTTCCTTCGAATTTTGGAAATTTTAAGATAGTGAGTGGGCATGGCCGTAAAAATTATTGCAGAAGGTTCCTAGTAATCTTCCGTTCAAGTTTGGTAACTGTAGTTATTAAATTACGGGAGATATAGTATTCTAGGAATTTTAAAAGAGCTACTTTCCCCTTCAAAATTTTGGGAGATATGCGGACTTATCGATTTACACTTTCCGCAATGGATGAATTTGCTCTCTTGGGTTAAACAACTACTTTTGTCCCACTGACTCGCGTCACAATAGTATATATAAATAAAGTACACTTTACTGGGAATTTGCAAGCCTTTTGAGTTGCATTCACTTGTTTTATTTTATTTACTGTCGATTTGGTATGGACACGACTTCTTTCTCTCAATAACCTTGACAATTTGACCGCATCAAGACCTCAGCTTGAACTGTACGCCTGTTGAAAAGCTTCTTACTGAGTGCCTCTTGTGTTTTGAGTGGTTCTGTTCTTTCCGGTTATCTGCATATCTCTTCGCTCGAGCGGAGAGTGGACCAAGAATTTTACCCAAAAAAACTATTATCATTGAACGGCTACTACACCCCCCACCACCATAGATAATGAAACGAGACCTACTCATAGAAATATTATCTGGAATTATATATTCCCTACAAGCTAATTTTTATATTAAAATTATAAAATGATAAATTTCAAGATTCTTTCCTTTATCATCTATTAACTCATAACAATATGAACCACGTTTCTTATGGATTTTGGCTGGGATGAACACATGTGCTAATTTAGAATTAAGCTTTTTGATAGCAATGCTCTACGCGAAATTTCTGTCATAAACCGACTTTAAATTAAATTTATCGATAACGCAGATTGTACTCAGATTTCGCGCGTTTGATTCGAGAGCCTTGTTTACATTTTCTTTTGCTTTTTGTCTCATAAGCTGCAACTTATCTGAATAGTCTAATCTGGTATCATTACCAAATTTAACTTTCTTAATAGTCTGTAATCTTTCCCATTTAAAATCATATTCTGACCGAATGACAGGAAATAAGGAGAGTATCCAGTACTTCTATGTGGCGATGCTCTTAACGGTCCACTAATGGAATTTTAATTTGTTTCCCAGTTAGTATGTTCTCTACCAATATAACCACGAATTGCGGCTATGACTGATGGATTCAATCTCTCACTGCGTTATACCAAAGCTTGTAAGGAATGAGTGGAAAATACTATATTTAAATTGTGATGTGTTATCTGTCAGGATAACTTCTGGTCTCCATAAGTGTAAAACAGTGATCCTTCAAGATAATCACAAATTTTCGGTAAGGTAAATTTCTTCAGCGAACATAGAAAATAAAACTTAGCAAAGTGGTCCACAATTATGAGTAGCGCAATATTACATGTTTTCGTACAAGGATAGCAAGGGTTTCAGAACTAAATTTGGAATTTTAGTAGTGCGGCATACTTCACATTCTGATACATATGTTCTTATTTGACTGACCAAACGTGTTCCAAATAAATATCTTTTTAGTTTTTCAAACGTCCTACTTACCTCACAATGCGCACAGTTTTGGTGCGCCATGAGCTTGAAATAAAACCACGGTAATTAGTCCTGATGGAACTCAGAGTTTCCAACTTAAGACTTCTCGCGCTTTATCCTCAATGGCGAACTCAGTTCGTTTATAAAAATAATTATCAATTGCTTTCAAGTCTGTTAACTTAGAATGACTTAAATTAATGATTTCAATTAAATCTATTATTGATTCAAATCTATTATTGATTCAACTGTCAAGAACTTCTTCATTAGCTGGGTCATTCTGACGGGAAGGGGGAAGGCATCTGCCACAACATTCACGATTGTGAAAGTGAACCTTCCTAATTTCATTGACCATCCTGCTAATCTCCCAGATAAATCTTTTTGACGCATCAGCCGTTGTAATGCTGCATGTCAAGTGAGAGCAATAATGTCCAGACGTTTTTTTTCTATCTAACGAGATAAGGTATGAACATTATTGGTCTTTGGTGTTATTTGAAACTCCAACATCTAATGTCTGATACTTAACTGCAGAGAGGGTGATCTTATTTAAAAATCCGAATTTCTAGCAGATGTCTATAACAAGATAAACATTTTCTTTAAGTTCTGAATGTTGAGATAAATAATTCAAGGTCAAGAGCGCATATCTCAGATAGCTTATGTTTGTTTTAGAGCCAAGCTACTACCTTACTAACGGTTCCGTTCGTCTGTTCGAATCGTACCTGCACACTTCTTGGATTTGCTGTGCGTCATCTAATTCTTTTCCAGCGTTTTTCCCAAATCAGACTTATCGTCGCTCCCTAATCTAATAATGCGATAAACTCCTTGCCTTCAATTGTCACGTTTGTTAATAATCTATTTTCCAAGTTAAGAAAAATGTCAGAAATAAATTTTCGGCGGTTATGCTTAACGACTTTAGAAAACTCTCTTAAACGATTTGTCGAGCGTTTAGGCTTCGCTATGAATTTAAAATGATTTAGCTTATTAAATATTTGCTTAAGGATAAGTTTATATTTTTCTAATCTTTTGTTTAAGGGAATAAGTGAAAAATTAGTTTTTGGCTTAGTTGCTCTTAAGGGTGTGTCTACTTGTTGTTGGATGACACATTCCTCTGACGGTTTCCCGAAGAGTTACATTTACCACATTGGGACTCATCATAAAGCACACACAAAAACAAAATGTAGCTGTTAACCGCGTATCAATTATACGTACGAGAAAAGATTTTTATGATGTACTAATCAGAGAGATTATTGACAAAAAACACAAATTACCAAAGCTTAGATATAACAAGAACACAAGTATAGGGAAGCAAGAGAGTTATTTCATTATATTAATCAAATTACATCCTTAATTAATTAAGATCACTAACTAGACACAGCACTGCAAAAAACACAACACATGACTGGCGCCTGCTGTGCAACACACCTTCACACACCTTCAGCGAGCTGTTTATATTGCAGCTGCCAATAAAAACAGACCACCGATGCCACGACTAAACCCACACTATGCCCGGTGGAAAAACGAAGACAACAGGAGATTATGTGGTGGCGCATATTCATCACGAAATCCTTATTAACGCGTTTCGAGTGCAACACATATTCGAAATTAGATAAAAATAAAATATTTATAATAGGATATTAAAATAAATAGGTACGTTATAGGTTCAAGATTAATTGTAAAAATTTAAAATTAAAAGTAATTATGTATGATATAAGTTAAAATAAAAATTTTTTATTGGCAAGGTTTAAAAAGTATATCTGAGATTAAGGACTACCTCATGGTGACGTAGTTCTAAGAATATAACATAACATAACCTAATATGGAACTATATACTTAACATTGACATCGATGTCGGTCGATACCAATGGTGATTACAAAATTGAAGAAGAGTCGGCTCGTTGTAAATAAAGAAAAGTTAGCCGTCGTGTTTAGAAGAGAGAAAGATATTTTAGTTTTGACTGCCACTGAAGTATGCATATGTACATTTAGATATTGAGGCACCCATATAATAGGCATTTACTTTACTTTGCTATAAAGTTTAAACAAAGAAACAAACTCAAATTGTTTAAATGCCAATTTGTTTCATGTTATATCGCGGATGAGTTTCGGTTGTTCAATGGTAGTGCGTTTGGTTAAAGTCCTTGCTGGCTGGTTGCACCACATATAAACTGACGAAGATTTGATCTATTGATACCGAAAATATTAGATCTGACATAAAAAATCCGGGTTGTATAGCACCCAGGTGTCCATAACGCCACTGTTCCAAATAAGATGTAACCATAAATTAAGGTAGTTTTTTACATAACCCGACCTAGCAGGTGGGAACACCCCAGTTTATGGGATCATTTTGGTGGTTAATATATGTACCTGCCATCGGTCTTTGGAATTTTTGAAAAATAGTGTATTATTAGTTTATGGCAGGCAATTAAAATTTCTGCTAAACATTGGTCCAAATAAGCTGTAAGGTACTGTACTATGTCTCTTATTGCTTTTTTTAAAGGCGACGTGTGGTGAGGCGCATACTTTCCAGACTATCATTCCAGCAACGGGCCTCGTTTTCCATATTCTTTTCCCGTATCGGGTAATTTTCTCAATAGCATCAATTATACTTTTGTTAAGATTATCTGCTGCCCTATTTAGTACCAGTGGGCTCAGTTTAAATAGGATGATTTTATGATCAGATGGAAATTCTTCCCAAAGATAAGGCTTTAAGGACTGACTAATCAGGGTGATGTCTAACACCTCCTCCCTTATCCTAGTTATAAATGTCGGTATAGATCCGAAATCGTCGACCTCTAAATTATATTTACATGATGGATGTCCTCGTCCCAACTGTTCATTGTAACCTCTTCGTAAGATTTTCCGGCAGAAACGGTGGGCTGCGTCAGGTGACTACTCGGTATTCCAGAAGGAGAAACATCCGCAGCATCAGCGTCCTTCTTTTTTTGAGTAGGTTGCAAAATTGCTCCGACCAATTTCTTCAAACCGCATACGCGGTTGGTTCTGTGTCGAAACGATATCTTGATACAGTGGAGCAAAGGTATTTGGTCTCCCACCTTGCAGTCGAGGAGCACTTTCTTCCATGATTGTAGCCGCGACACTACAACTCTCAGGCAACTGGCCATGTCTTCATCGGAACATTTAATAACCTAGAAACCAACCCGTAAATGAATACCAGCAAACAAGAGCGTGGTTTTCCATCAAGACATAACAACTTCGTCGTTGATAGCCTCCTCCAACACATACAATTCTCCGTGACTAAGCATAACGTGGGGGAATTACACATTAATACGGCCACTTTTACATTCTCTCCCTTATCTGCATATGACAATAATAGTAGGGAAATGGG